>JAESVK010000744.1:1109635-1195877 GCA_017140935.1 Hamamelis virginiana
CTTGATCGTTGACGAGGAATAATCTCCCTCGTCGATTGAGTCGATCAAATTTTGGCGCCGTTGCCGGGGAATTACGGTTTATTTGAAAAGAATTTTGGGATTTAATTTAAGTAGTAAATATTAATACTGTTCATATTACTTAATATAAATTCTTTTATACTGTTAATATCTATACATTATAATTATTATTTATTATTAATTATTCTTTCTCCTTTAACTACAGGTGGTTGAAATCCGGAATTGGGAGCTTCACTCCCGCGCGCTTAAAATAACAAATTAAAAGCTCAATATTAACTGCTCACAATTTGTTTATTGTAAATTCCGTGATTTTCTGTGGAGACCTATTTTATGCGGGGTAGAAGGTCGTTGTCATTTAACGTAATCCCTTTAGACTCTGAAATTGAAAGAACTCTGAGAGCTGTTAAGGCTTCTCAAAGTCAGTCCAGTGAGTCAGAACCTTTGCATCATTTAGAAATGGCTGAATCATCTGCACACACTGCCATGTTACCAGCAGATAATATTCAAGCACCACCAGGTCTTAAAACTCTGAGGGATCACTTCATGCCCAATAGTTTTAATCCACCCTCCTGTATCCAAATTCCACACATAGAGAATCTCATCTATGAGATTAAGCATGCTACTATTCAGATGCTTCCTACGTTCTATGGGTTAGATAGAGAGAACCCATACGACCATTTGCAGGAATTCTTAGGGATTTGTTCTACTATCAGAATTCAGGGGTTCCATCCAGAATCCCTGAAATTGTTCTTATTCCCGTTTTCTTTAAAAGATAAGGCCAAACACTGGCTTTGTACTCTCCAAACCCCTGTCCCTATCACTACTTGGGAACAACTTCAAAAGTTATTCCTGTCTAGATTTTACTCTGTCGGTAAAACACATCAAATGCGACGAGGTATAACCAACTTCGTCCAACATGAACAGGAATCTTTCCACGAAGCCTGGGAAAGAATGAAGGAACTCCTTAGATTATGCCCCCATCACGATGTACCCAAGTGGCAAATCATTGAGTCTTTTGTTAGAGGTTTAACAGAGGGTGACACGCAGACTGTGAAATCTGCCTGTGGGGGAGCCATTTTAAGTAAAGGTGAGGATGAAATGTGGGCATTATTTGAAGCGTTGAGTGAGGATTCGTTCCACATGGCCTCAATGTCTTTAGGTAACCGTGACGATGCGTTAGTGAAGAAACCGCCTCCCAAAAAAGGGCGGTATTTATGATGTAGACACCCAAGTTTTGGCAAATAAGCAAGTTGAGGCTCTGTCTCAAAAGCTTGACCAATTAATCGCGGCACAAGGGTAATCTTCAAAAGCCCATATGAAACCTGTCAACTTGGTGTGCAATATTTGCACTGACCCAGCGCACGAGACCCCATATTGTCCTATGGCAGGCCAATACCATGAGTTTGTCCAAGAGCAGGTTAATGCTGCTCAAGGATATGCACCACCTAGGAATGACCCATATTCCAACACGTATAATCCTGGGTGGAAGACTCACCCCAATTTCCAGTGTTCTATCCAGCCTAGAGGATCCAATCCTAGTCAGCCTGCAAGACCCCCATATAGCAGTAACCCTGCTATCAGTCAACCCTATAGACCACCATTGATGCAATCCCAGTACCCCAGTTATGGTGCTCCTCAAGCACCTGCACCCCAGTACCAGAGTCAATCTGTGACTCAACCACCACCACAACCTCATAGAACGCCTGGTTTTGAGGAACAAGTCCTAGCTACCCTGAAAAGTCTAGAGGCTTCAGCACAACTCACTCATTCCCATTCCCAATCTATTTCAAAGTTAGAAACCCAAATGGGTCAACTAGCGGCTTCATTTAGTCGCAGAGAGGAAGGGAAATTCCCGAGTCAGGCTGTTGCCAATCCCAAGGGAGCTTTTGTAGCTGAGAGTTCCACTTCTCAGAACCCACATTGTAATGAGGAAGTTAAGGCTGTTACAGTCTTGCGGAGTGGGAAAGTGGTAGATAATCGAGTGGGGGAGAAAGAGAGAGAGATAGAGAGAGAGAAAGAAAGGAAAATAGAGAAAGAACCTGCAATAGAAAAAGAGTCTGAAGCTTCGAGGGATAACTTTCCCGCCGCTTTAGACAATCCATTGGCATCGTATGTGCCGAAAGCCCCATTTCCATCCGCGCTGATTGCGCCTGAGAGGAGAGCGAAGAAAGGGGCTAGCATGTCGGATATGCTAGAGGTGTTTAAAAGTGTCCACATTAATTTACCTCTGCTAGATGCCATAAAACAGATTCCTTCATATGCCAAATTTTTGAAGGAAATGTGCACACAGCAACGCAAGGAGCGCGTGCATTTATCTAAAACCATAGCTCCCGTTGATATTGCAAGTGCTGTGTGTCAATTCCAAGCCCCAATTAAGAGAAAAGATCCTGGAACGCCAACTATACCTTGCTTCTTAGGAAGTCATTTCATTGATAGGGCGTTAGTCGATTTTGGCGCAACTGTGAATATTCTTCCATATTCAATTTACGCCAAAATGGAGCTTGGAACACTCCAAACCACACCTACTATTCTTCAATTTGCAGATAGGTCCACAAAGGTACCTAGAGGTATACTGCAGGATGTTTTGGTTAAGATAGATTCGTTTGTCTTTCCTGCAGATTTTATCGTCCTAGACATGGAGCCTGTTGATATTACTAGGCCCCAAATCCCGGTTATAATAGGACGACCTCTTCTGGCAACTGCTAATGCAGTCCTTCATTGTAGGACTGGCATAATGAAGGTGTCTTTTGGTAACATGAAAACCAGGCTGCAGGTTTATAGTGCAGCTAATCAACCTCATAACTTTGAGGATTGTTCTTTTGTTGACATCATAGATAAGGTGGTAGAGGAAGCTACACCGTATCTTCTGTCCAAGGACCCGTTAGAAACATGTCTTAACTACTTTGGGTTCGAGGACCATGATTTGGAGCACTCATTCATGGAGGTGAATCTTGTCTTAGATTCTACCTCCTCTGTAGAAAAACTGCCATGGAGACCTAGGGTTGAGCCACTTCCGTCTATTGCCAGTGTCCCTTCTCCTACGTCTTTTGAGTCTCCGCCGCAACTTGAGTTAAAGCCTCTGCCGGCTAATCTCAAGTATGCATTTTTGGGTAATAATGACACCTTGCCTGTTATAATTTCATCTGCATTAAATTTAGAACAGGAAGGTAAGTTGTTATTTATTTTGAAAGAGCACAGAACAGCCATAGGATGGTCGGTCGCTGATTTAAAGGGTATAGACCCGTCAATCTGCCAGCACCGTATTCACCTAGAGGAAGGTGTGAATCCTTCTAGAGATGCCCAACGTAAATTGAATCCAAATATGAAAGAGGTCGTTAAAAAGGAAGTTTTGAAATTACTGGATGCGGGTAGCATTTACCCAATTTCAGATAGTGAGTGGGTTTCCCCTACTCAACTGGTTCCTAAGAAGTCTGGGATAACAGTGATAGCTAACGAAGAGGGTATTCTAGTCCCTACAAGAGCTACCACTGGTTGGAGAGTCTGTATAGACTATAGGAAATTAAATTCCAAGACTAGGAAAGACCACTTCCCTCTGCCTTATATTGACCAAATTCTAGAGAGATTATCCGGGCAGAGTTTTTACTGCTTCTTAGATGGCTATTCAGGGTATAACCAAATAGCGGTTTACCCCGAGGATCAGGAGAAAACAACATTTACCTGTCCATTCGGGACATTTGCATTTAGGCGTATGTCTTTTGGCCTATGCAATGCCCCGAGCACGTTCCAAAGATGTATGACTTCTATCTTTTCTGATATGATAGGAGACTATCTGGAAGTGTTTATGGATGACTTTTCTGTTTTCGGTCCTTCTTTTGATGAATGCCTCTCTAATCTCTCAAAAGTGCTTAAGAGATGTTGTGAGACAAATCTTGTTCTGAGTTGGGAGAAGAGCCATTTTATGGTTCGTGAGGGCATTGTGCTTGGGCATATCGTGTCTAGTAGGGGGATAGAGGTTGACAAAGCTAAGGTTGACTTAATTGCAAAACTACCTCCTCCTACTACGGTTAGGCAAATCCGGTCCTTCCTTGGACATGCAGGATTTTACAGGCGTTTCATTAAGGACTTTAGCAAAATAGCAAAACCAATGTGTAATCTGCTTGCTAAAGATGTTGAGTTTAACTTTGATAAAGCCTGTATAGAGTCCTTCAATAAATTGCGCTTAATGTTGATCTCAGCACCTATCATGCGAGCTCCCGATTGGTTACTTCCTTTCGAGCTAATGTGTGATGCCTCCGATTATGCTGTGGGGGCAGTGTTGGGTCAGAGGGTAGAAAAGGCCCCTTATGTTATATACTACGCAAGCAAGACCTTGAATGAAGCTCAGTTAAATTACACTACGACTGAGAAAGAAATGCTTGCAGTAGTTTTTGCGTTAGATAAATTCCGATCCTATCTGTGGGGATCGAAGACCATTGTGTACTCAGACCATGCCGCCTTGCGGTACCTGCTCTCTAAAAAAGAGACGAAGCCTAAGCTGATTAGGTGGATTCTCTTATTACAAGAATTTGACTTTGAGATTAGGGATAAGAAAGGGTCTGAGAATGTCGTTGCTGACCACCTCTCTAGGATAGTAGTTGAAGAAGAGAGTGACCCCACGCCTATTAGGGATTCTTTCCCTGATGAGAAGCTTTTTGCCGTCACTCATTCTACCTTACCCTGGTATGTTCATATAGTGAATTATCATGCCACAGGCCTTGTACCATCTCTTTGGTCGAAACAAGAGAAGGATCGGTTCTTTTCGCAAATAAAATATTATTATTGGGAAGATCCTCTCTTGTTTAAGTACTGTGCTGACCAGGTTATACGTAGGTGTATTCCAGAGGGTGAAATGCAAGACGTTTTGAAGTTCTGCCACACTCTAGCATGTGGAGGACACTTTAGCAGGAAAAAGACTGCCGCTAAAGTCTTGCAGTGTGGGTTTTTCTGGCCCACACTATTCAAAGATGCATTGGACTTCTGTAAGTCCTGCCAAAACTGCCAAAGAATGGGTTCTATGTCTAGAAGGGATATGATGCCTCTTAACCCTATCTTGATCGTCGAAATTTTTGATGTTTGGGGCATCGACTTCATGGGACCTTTTCCTATTTCGCATGGGTTTGAATACATCTTAGTGGCTGTAGATTATGTGTCCAAATGGGTAGAAGCCATAGCCACTAGGACCAATGACCACAAGGTGGTATTGAATTTCCTCCAAGAGAACATTTTCTCTAGGTTTGGGTTTCCAAGGGCCATCATCAGTGATGGAGGGTCACATTTTAATAATCGACCCTTTGCAACTCTCGTAGCTAAATATTCTATTACTCACAAGGTTGCAACCCCATACCATCCTCAGACTAGAGGGCAAGTGGAGGTTTCAAATAGGGAAATTAAGCATATCTTAGAGAAAACTGTCAGGCCTGATCGTAAGGATTGGTCATTGCGTTTAACTGACGCATTGTGGGCCTATAGGACTGCTTTTAAAACCCCTATTGGTATGTCTCCGTACCGTTTGGTCTATGGCAAACCGTGTCATCTCCCTGTCGAGTTAGAGCATAAAGCACTTTGGGCCATTAGGAAGTTTAATTTTGAAATGAAGGAAGCGGGTTCTCACCGCAAGCTTCAGATAAATGAGCTCGAAGAGATTAGGAATGAGGCTTACGAGAATTCCAAAATTGCTAAAGCCAAAATGAAAGAGTTTCATGACAGACACATCAATAGAAAATCTTTTGAACCAAATCAGAAGGTGTGGCTGTTTAACTCTAAATTAAGGCTATTTCCTGGTAAGCTTCGATCTCGTTGGGATGGACCTTTTGTAGTAACTAGGGTTACTCCTCACGGTGCTGTAGAAATTCAAAATCCTCGTACTAGTGTGTCCTTCTTTGTGAATGGACAAAGGCTTAAGCCTTTTATCGAGGGTATAACTGATAGTGAGGGCATTCAGGATGGTTTGGTAATTGAGTCTGTCAGTTTGGAAGACCCAACCTACCAGTTTGACTAATGAGGAATTTCACGTCTAGCTAAAGACGTTAAACTTAGTCCCACCCCCCCAGTACCCATGTTAATATCAATCTGTCTAGTAGTAACATACTGTCAAACATTGAGGACAATGTTTACTTCTAGTTGGGGAGGGTTTGTATATTTTTTTAATGTGTATATGCATTTGTATAGGATTAATTTATTTATTGGTTCATTTAATTTGTATATACATAATAATTCATTATTTATCATTCTTGTGTACATGTTAACCCAGTGTGATTTATTTAAAGATTATTTGTATAGAATTTGATAAATAAACATGTATTACAATGTGAGTTTATTCTTTCATTTATATCATTTCTATTTGTCTATTTTCGATACATTAATTGTAACTTTACTGTGATTAGCTTGTATTCAATCTTGCACATGCACGAACTTGGTTTAAATCTTCATACTTGGCAATTTGAGTATTTGATAAAAACCTGTTATAAAGTGGAGACTTATGACAATTAAAGCAAATTTTGAACCATTCGATCTTTTGTGGGACTCAAATATTCATCCTATTAATCTGTGGTAATTGCTTTCATGTTATATTATGCATTAATGTTCAAATCATGCGTATGTTAGAATGCAAATATCTTGTTAATCAATTGAGAATATTGTGCACATTTTTGAAAAATGATTTAAGGCCATTTTCTTCGAGTTTTTGAGCCGTGTTAATTGTTGTTAGAGTTTAGGACCCCCGTAGTACCCAATTTTGAGCCGAAAAGTTGCCAATTTTTTTTTCGATAACTTAGCAAGCCATGGGTAACGAGGTGTCTTTTATATATTTATTTGGTATAAAGTGTCAGTTAATATGATTTATTGCTCAAAATAAGCTATTTTTGAAAAAAGTCAACTGTTGACCATTTCTATCGATAGCGTGAGTGCGCTATCGATAGTCACCTTCATAAAAAAAAAAATAAATAGCTCGCGGGACAGAACACTTTCTCTATCGATAGCGGCAGTTCGCTATCGATAGAGATCGCGAACTTTGGTTTGTAAATAGCTTCTCCCGCGCGAAACTCTTCGCATTTCATCCCATTTTTGCCTGAAACCGCCATAGTCACCGTGTCCCTCCACCTTCAAGCTCACTTTCCGACCACCCCAGCCCTCCTTTTCGCGCAAGATCGATTCCATAGCGATCCTCGCGCCGTTTAGCACATTTCTGACCGATCAGAATTCGCGTGTGCTCCATCTCATTCGGTCACCATTTTTGCACTTGAGTCGCATTTTTTGGCGAGGATAGTGGTTCAGCGACTTCTTCACCTTCCATACTTCGTGAGTATCTGTTCACATTCTAAATTATTGAATTTTTCTTAAAATGGCTTAGTTTTGTGTAATATATCATAGCATGACTTAGTGTACGTAGATACTTGCATGTAAAAAGTTAGAATAGTGTGTTAGGTTTTTGAGTTTAGATAATATGAAACTTGTCCTTGTCACTTGTTACACTGTTTTGTGGAGTTGTGGAGCTGTGATAGTGCCTGGATGTTAGGCTATGCATGGGCATGCATGGGCATGCATGCATCGATGCATGTGAATGGGGTGTTGATAAAAATAAGCCTGGATGATAGGCAAGTTCTGAAAATTGAGATGAAATTAAAAAAAAATTATTATCATATGGTTAAATAAACTGGCTGTGTTGTGTGTTGATTATTATTGAAAAAATATATATACAAGTATCTCTGAAAATGTTCTACTGCTGACTATGTTCCTATCTGCTGCCGTGTGGTTGTAAAAAAATTGTACAGAGCTATGGTTCGCCAAAAGACCACCGGCAGGAAGGGCGTAGCCTTTCAGGAGCCGGCACAGCCGAGACAGAGGAGGTCTTCAGATTCTGGGCGGGGAAAGGCCCAGCGCACACAGCCAGATTTGTCTGATGATTCTGAGTCAGAGTGGCAGCCTTCGCCAGTCCAGAGACCTTCGGCCAGAGGTCAGTCGTCTGCCCAGCAGCCACGAGAGAGTGCTCCTCCATCCGGTTCACAGTTTGTGGAGGAGGAGTACATATTTGAGCAGCCAGATATTGGCGAGACTGGAGAGCCGCGCATGCCGCGTGAGTTCGAGAGCTATGCCGAGACAGAGACCGGGTCGAGGAGAGTACCGACTCGGCGAGCGGCGAAACCATGGCCAGTGATCCTATCGGCGAGGAACTTCAACGTCGAGAGATATGTGGATCCGAAGGCCTTCAGATACGAGGGCTTACTGGTAGAGATCCTCCAGGACAGACACCTCAGCACCTGGCTGAGGAAGGGAGGCGGGTATATGGCCAGTGTGGTGCGACAGTTCTATACCACAGCACACACAGCAGAGGATCAGCCCGAGACACTCCAGGCCGAGGTTGGAGGCTGCACTGTCAGATTCACTATAGACGACATCGCTACCTATCTGGGGTGCGAGCGTCCACTCGAGACAGTGGCAGAGAGCACTTATCTAGAGCTGACGGAGAGTCAGTGTGCTGATGCAGTATGCGTGGACCGGGGCTTATTTGATGGTATGTACTTCACGACCGGGAACATGCATCCTTCATACGCAGCTATGAACAAGCTGCTTTACTGCAATCTGCGGGCGAGAGGCACGGATTCACAGATACCAGTGGAGTCAGTACGGCTACTGCTGGAGTTTTTGAGCGACCACCCCATTGATATCGCAGCGTTGATCTTCAGCGAGATACGCACATTCATTGCCACACAGCCACGGAGCAACATGCCGTACCCCCAGATGATTACATCTTTCGCATTGGGTGCGGGTGTTGTCTCCGATGAGCCACTGCGATGGGGCGAGGGTCCTATTACCCCTACCACACTAGCTCGGAGTATAGCAGCTCGGCCGAAGAGGCCACGTGCTGAGACCGCCGGTCCATCAGAGCCTGCTCCTACTCCAGCTCCAGCTCCGACTCCGACTCCAGCTGCTCCTTCTATGCCAGACATGCCAGCTGCCAGCTCCCAGGGTTTGTTCCATCAGGTCCTGGAGGGACTGAGATCGATGATGCACATCCAGCAGAGGCAGTCCGCCCAACTTGATAGGCAGACAGCACAGCTTGACCGACAGTCAGCTATGATGGAGAGGCATTCTGCGCAGCTCAGGGTTATGTGGCGACGTATGGACGGCGAGCCGATTTCTGAGGCCGACCGCGCGTTATTCTATGAGCCACAGCCCGACCCGAGATTCGACATCCCACCTGGGGATGAGCAGTGATGAGATATGATGCTCAGTGTTGAGCTTGGACAGTGTTTCTTTTTGAAAAATTCTTTGTTTCTTTTTAGTTAAAACTTTCTAAGTTGTTGTCTGGGTTAGCTTAGGTATTTAGGATGGTTAGGGTAGTAACCTGAACAAATTACAACCATCCTAATTTTGTATTCTTCAACTCTTTCTGTTACAACCAAAATTATTACAAGCCTATAAAGACCTTTTTGATTTTAAAAATATTGTGCATTATTCTCTTGTGATTACTTGTTTATTTAAGTTTTATTTATGTATGAATTGCATCTCTGCATATATAACTTTGTTATTTCATCTCTCTTTGGTCGTTAATTAGAGCTTAATGTATAAGTTTTATACTTATATATTTCCATTTGGGAACTCTGGGTTACTAACCTTTTCAGAGTGAACATCTTTTGCGAGTGACCATCAGTGAGGATTTTGAAGTTGAAACTAACTATGGGTTAATTCTCATACTCTTATTACAGTATTTTGATTTTATCAAAGTTCATCCTCACTACACATTGAATACTTGCTAATTTCCTGTTAAAGATAGCATTTCTTGTATTATAAATGTTCAATTATGAAAAGTGATATATCTGTGGATAAAACTCCTACTGTATACATAGTATATTGTTAAAATTCTTTCTCAAGCAATTCTTTTATTTATTCATGTTTGTGAGTATCATTTCTGCAAACTCTCACGAGACTACACTCGTCCACGAAAGGTAACTTAGTGGTTTAAAAGGCTTGTTGCATACGCTAAATGCAATCGCGTTTCCCTGCGAAAGTGGCTTTTCAAATTCTAGTTTTAAAGGTTTAGCCTTTTGCTAAGAGACTAGCAAAACCTAAGTTGGGGAGTGTGATTGTACCCCAATCATACCATTCAACTATGGTATTACTATGTTCTCTTATATATATAATTGTTTAATAAATAGCGTTTTATATGAATATCTGTACAAATTGGGTTTAAATCTCTGTTTCAAGAAATTTGTGCAGATTATATTAAATAAGTCGTCACCGATGAAGCCGTGAAGAGCATCTCGAAATCAAAAGAGCATTCAGAAGGATCCACAGCAGCTGGGGGAAGTACCAAAAGAGCAGTCGTTGAAACTCTGCAAGAAAGTCAAACTTTGACCTTGACTATCGATAGCCAAGATGCGCTATCGATAGCGCCTCTATCGATAGCGCACCTTCGCTATCGATAGCCAAGGTCGGCTGCGGGCTTCTAGGATATTTTGGGATATTTTGAGGGCGTTTTTGTCTTTTACCTTTTCCTTCTATAAATAGAAGTGTAACGACGACGTTTTGAGGGTTCATGACTTAAGCTCTGAATCATTACTCTGCTATTTTAATTCAAGTTACAGTTTATTTTCGCATTTTATTCGATAGTTTCCATTTTCAGCAATTTCCAATTCTGCCATTTTTCTTTCAATGCCTGGCTCAATTCTCACTTGAGGATTGTTCTATCCGATTAAGTCTTTACTTTCCGAAATTTACTTTTCTGTTATTTTCCCTTTTTATGCATGGCTCAGTTCTCACTTGAGAACTGTTCTTTACTTTTTCTGTCTGTTTCTTTATTTACTTAAGTCTTTTCTTTATTTACTTCAGTCACTTTTCTTTATTTATTTTCGCCATTTTCTTATTTATTTCTGCCATTTTCCTTATTTCTTCAGTCATTTAATTACCGCTTTTATTTCTTTTTCCATCCCGTGAACCCTTAAAGCTTGTCCTGGATAAAGGATATTCTCCTCCAGTGATGTGTAGCTAATACTCCAAGCTTGGGTGAGGATGAAGTTGGATTCATTTTTACAATCCTATTTTATAAACATCCCTCTATTTGTATTATGTGATTGCATAGTTGTGAAGGTTTTACCGCACACTATTGCCAAATATAATATCATATAATTGTACATTTGTGATTGCAATTATATAATTATGCAATGGTTCTTATTGGTATGAATACAAACCAGCATGCTTTATTCCTCATTTAAGGTGGATAGCGATATTCCATTCTTTTCCAGGATAAACTTGCCGGTCCTGTATTCATAATCTTTTTGGGACTTCCTTCTTGTAGTTGGAAGAACCACCATACATAATTACTATAGTGAGGATTTTATAAACATAAATTGTTTAATTGATATTCAATGGGCTTCTCACCCAAGTTCCGCTCAATCCACCAACTTAATTGCATTTTTTACTAAGCTTTATTTAATTACTGAGTTTTCGCTTCGACCCAATCGGAGCATTTACCACCAACCAATTTAATTGACAATATTCTTTCCACTTGAATTGAGTCTAAAAAGTCTTTTAGTATAAACCTGCATTTCCCAGTGGTTCGACACCCGTGCTCACTAGTCACAATCGAATTGAGATTAATTGTCACGCGGTTTTATAAATTATTAATCTTGATCGTTGACGAGGAATAATCTCCCTCGTCGATTGAGTCGATCATCATCCCACCTTATTACCAGAATTCGTAATTAATACAGGCTCCATGGCTGACATATCCAAAAATGCAAGTATGACCAAAAATTTGAACTAGCACTCGTTTTATTATTTAAAAAAAAAAATCCCACAAAGGAAACTTGGTGACATATTATCATGTTAATACAATTAATACATATGAAAGCTAGACTAATATAATGCAGCAAGCCACATCAATCGTCACTGCATGTGCCTGGTAATTGACCACGTATATACGTACCTTATATACACCACTACAAAAAATCCCTACGAAAATGGTTTTAAACCGTTTTCAAAATCTTTTGAAAACAATTCAGGAACCGTTTTGTAGGCGTGTGTTGTCATAAGGTAGTACCCCTTCGAAAATGGTTTTGAACTGTTTTCATTTCTATGCATACGAAAACAGTTTTGAACCGTTTTCAAAAATGACGCATACGAAAACAGTTTTGAACCGTTTTCAAAAATATCACCTACAAAAACGATTTCCAACCGTTTTAAAAAAATCTACATACGAAAACGGTTTTAAACCGTTGTCGAAAACTGTACATAAGAAAACGGTTTAAAACCGTATTGAAAAACTCGACATACAAAAAACGGTTAAAAACCATTTTCAAATACATCATATATGAAAACAGTTTGAAACCGTTTTCGAATGATCCACATATGAGAACGGTTTTTTACCGTCTTTAAAAAATCGCCCCCATTTGTAGCATACATTTAATTGCTTTTCCTGTTTCTTGTGATATAGCTATACAAAACTTACTTGTTTCCTTTAATACATTCCACACCAAATACAATTAGAGCCTCAACGAGAATTACAACTATATATATATATATATATATATATATATATATCAAAATGTATATTTTCATTCCAAATTTGCAGTACCGGCACTTCAAACTAAGACCAGCCTAAAAAGTTCCAAGTACAAATTTGTTCAAAATTAATTAATCGCTACAAACCACTACTAGCCTATATATTCTTCAAACTAACATATATCTATGTAAACCCAAAGTGTTCCAAGTATAAATATGTTCAAAAATTAAGGTAAATCGACGGTCCAATTACATCCAAAATAGCTCCATGTACGTTGCATGTCTTTGATTACGCTAACTAGTTGGGAGCCTACATATATATATATATATATATAAAAATCAATTCCATCATTCTCATAAATATAAGACCGAAGTGTGGAACAAACAATTCCAACTAAGTTAAAAATATTTGCATACCTTTTATTCATGATGTCATGTATTATTACATGGTATTCTCATAAGTATAAAAAAAATATATGTGTAATTTACCTTAGAAATTACTGAGGAAACTCCAAAAAAGGCAATTCTAGTAGTTAACTTGCCCATAAGACTTGGATTGTTTGGTTCTCCGTGGAAGATTCAACATCTTGCTGAATTTGTAAAGATCAATTGAAAATTGGTGTTACATAAAACCCAAGAAATCACCAATTCCAAAAGGAAATCTATATATCATGGTAGAGCTTCGTAGCCCTAAGAAAAAGAAATGTATATTGTTTTTACGACCACTGCAAACATGAGCATAATCATTTGATTTTGTAACTTGTTTTCAAGCATTAAGTCATTAACTATGATAATAGCATGAACTCACGTATTAATACTTACTAGTTTTTGTCCTCTTAAGAAAATGGTTTTTGGTCTCTTTCTAAAACAGTTTCCAAAACCGTCTTAATAATATGACCATCAAAGACGGTTACAAAATAACCGTTTTCTTTGGTTACTAAATTAAAACGGTTATAGGAACCATTTTCTTTGGTCTTTTTCTAAAACTGTTTCCAAAAATGTTTTCTATTTACTGTTTTCTTTACATTTTTTTGTAGTAGTGATATGACTTTGTCTCATGAGGAAATAAAATATGTAGCATCAGATTCTTTCTTTCCTGTAATTTACTAGTGTCATCACTGCCTGCTGAAAGGTTGTGAGGAACAATGGATTCGCAGCGGAAGACATACGATAAAAAATGTTCATAATAAAGAATCCATACATCGATCACAATTATTCAGGAATCGATAACAAGCATGGGGTCATGTGTTTATATCAAATACAAGAATATATATTTAAACACTTTAAATAAACTTACTTGATTTCCTTAGCGTAGCTTTCGTCGCGAGCTTCAAAGTGTATGAAGCCTCCAATGGTATCCACACGAACACAAAACCTCGTGAACCTTGTTCTCAACAAGCTATGAGACGGAAGAGGAGAGCACGAAATTGGGAGAGGTAGAATCCCCTTGGTGGCTCACGGCCCTAGGGTGTTTTCACTCTTCTATTTTGTCTCTTCTCTAAATGATGAGCGGGAGGCTTAGTGCTAGCATGTCCCATCATTTAATATTTATAGAGAACCTCTAGGGTTTCTATTTAATACTTATTTCCAAATATAACTTAATTCCTTATATATTAACAATTAATAATAAGTTTATTAGTTAAATTATAATTACGGAATTCTTTTCTCTCTTTAATTCAAAAGACTCACTTATGCTCTTTGTTTGTGTGTAACCCATTGGGTTCACCCCAACCTAGTAGTGGCTCGGGACATCTCATGTTCCCTAAAATAGAAACTTTCTATTTTTGGTTCGATTGGAACAATTCCAATTTTGCCCTCAATGATAACACTTATCATTAGGCCTTCACTAGTCATGAGTGACATCAAGCAAGTTTGTTGTGTAGTAGATACTCGAGGAGAAAGCACTTAAATTTTCTAATGTGAGCTTCTAGCTTCCAACATTAGTAGTAAGACATAAGAATTCCTTATTGTCTTCACATATAGTTTCAATGTGGTACCCATTTAGTCTGATGTCTTTAACACTAAGCAAATTTCTTCGAGAATTGCTTGAATATAATGCATCCTTAATGAATATATGGGTCTCATTTGATAATATTATGTGTGCTCTTTGGGATCCTTCAATGATTTGTACGGATCAAGCTATGGTGGATAATTTGCGTGGATTTAATACCATTTCTAAAAAAAAAATTCATCTGTTTGAGTATAGTATGTGTTATGGCACTATCTACCAAACAAAGATTATCTTCAATTGCATACATTCCATAAGCCATACCTTTATGTTAAAAGAAATTAAATTAACTACTTGATCACATAGAAAAAATAAAATTAAAAGATAATTGATCTATTCCAAACAAAACAAATATAAGAAAAGATGACAACTAAAACAAGAAATTTAAATGCATATAAATAATTAGTATAAGATCTTCTGGATCTAGCTTGGTGGTGTTCTCAATTTAACATCAAATGCCTCGTTGCTAAGGGGCTTACCATCTGTATCCTCAACTTCGAATGACATTTGCTTCAGGAATTGCCATAGACCTAGATGGTCTAGAATTATGTTCTTAATTAGAAACTATTTTTATTCAGCAACTAGGAGACAAATTATAACCTCTGAATATTTAGAAAATCCTCATTCTCTATATTGCTGCTGCAGGAGCACATTAGAGGCATGAACAATAAATAATGTTTTTTTTTTTTTCTAACATCTACGCATCAGTAACTTTTTCACCACACAATTTGAGACAAGAAACAGTATTAAATAATGCAGAGTTATAATAAAAAACTGTCTTATAGTCTTGAAACCTCATACTCAACCATTCACTTTGAGCACTAGGTAGAAAAACCATCTTCTGGTGATCATACCTATCCTTTAGGGGTATCTGATTGTCTGAGAACAAGGGAAATTATTCCTTGCTAATGATCAAGATTAATATATTTATAAAACCGCGTGTTTGTTAATCTCAATTCAATTGTGATTGGTGAGCACGGGTGTCGAACCACTGGGAAATATGTGTGTTTAAAGTGAATAAAACTATTAGAATTAATTAAAGTAAAAGAATATTGTCAATTTAAGTTGGTGGTAAAAAGCTTCAATTGGGTTGAAGCGAAATTGATAAAATTAATTAAGCTGATTAAAAACACGATTAATTTAATGGAATGAGCGGAACTTGGGTGAGAAGTCCATTTGAATATCGAATATGCAATTTATTATATAAAATCCACGATATAGTAATTATGTATGGTGGGTCATCCAACTACAAGAAGGAATTCCCAAAAAGATGATGAATACAGGACCGGCAGGTTTATCCTTGAAAAGAATGGAATATCGCTATCCACCTTAATTGGGGATAAAGCATGCTGGTTTGTATTCATCCCAATAAGTACCATTGCATAATTATATAATTGCAATCACAGATATACAATTATATGATATTATATTTAGCAATAGTGTGCGGTAAAACCTTCACAATTATGCAATCACATAATACAAATAAAGGGATGTTTATAAAATATAATTGCATAAAGAATCCAATTTCATCTTCACCCAAGCTTGGAGTATTAGCTACACATCAATGGAGGAGAATATCCTTTATCCATGACAAGCTCTAAGGGGTCACGGGATGGAAAAAAGCAAAATAAATGCAGAAAGTAAATACTGAATAAATAAAGAAAATGGATGAAATAAATAAAGAAAATGGCAAAGTAAATAAAGAAAATGGCTAAAATAAATAAAGAAAAGGACTTAAATAAATAAAGAAAATGACAATAAAAGTAAAGAACAATTCTCAAGTGAGAATTGAGCCATGCATTAAAAAGGAAAATTGCAGAATTTAAAGTACAGAAATTAAAGACTGAATAAGTAAAGAACAATTCTCAAGTGAGAATTGAGCCATGCATTAAAGGAAAAATTGCAGAAAAGTAGAAAAGCGTTTTAAAAAGTAATTGACCGAATAAAAAGCAGAATTGAACTGTAAGATGAAGTCTATTAAAAATGACAGAGTAATGATTCAGAGCAAAAGTCATGAACCCTCTTTAAGTCGCCCTTACACGTGTATATATAGAATGGAAATGCAAAAGACGATTATGCCCTTGAAATATCTCAAAATATCTAAGATGACCCTCAGCCGTCTAAGGTCTATCGATAGCGAAGTGTCGCTATCGATAGTACTTCTATCGATAGCGAGACTTGGCTATCGATAGTCATGTTGGCTCTTTGCTTTGAATGTGCAGGAATTCTTTTGCAGCCTTTCGCACTTTATTGGCTATCGCTGATCTTTTGCGAACTGCTTCTCATTTGTGACGATAATCAAGGCTTCACGGGTGACGACTTCATATTTATATAATCTGCACAGATTCTTGAAAA
Organism: Hamamelis virginiana; assembly: GCA_017140935.1. Classification (NCBI taxonomy): domain Eukaryota; kingdom Viridiplantae; phylum Streptophyta; class Magnoliopsida; order Saxifragales; family Hamamelidaceae; genus Hamamelis; species Hamamelis virginiana. The sequence continues at coordinate 1,126,515 of JAESVK010000744.1, forward strand.
AGAGAATTTAACCAATTTATACAGATTTTATACAAAATGAGATATTATTACGCAACTATTTATATAAGAGAACACAGTAATACCATAATTTGAAAGCATGATTGTGATACAATCACACTCCCCAACTTAGGTTTTGCTAGTCTCTTAGCAAATAGCTACACTCTAAAGACGACAGATTAAAACTAGAAATTGAAAAGCCACTTTCGTAGGGAATCGCGATTGCATTTAGCATATGCAACAAGCCTTTTAAACCACTAAGTTACCCCTAGTGGACGAGTGTAGTCTCGTGAGGGTTTGCAGAAATGATACCCACAAACATGAAAGAATAAAAGAATCATGTGATAAAGAATTTAAAGATAAAACAATACTATGTACACATCAAGAGTTTCATCTACAGATATATCAATAATATAATTGAAAATTTTCAACACAGAAAATGCTATCTTTAACAGGTAATTAGCAAGTGTTCAACGTGTAGTGAAGGTGAACTCGATAGAATCAAAATAAATGCAAAAGAGTACGAGAATTAACCCAAAATAAGTTTCAACTTCAAATCCTCACTGGTGGTCACTCGCAAAAGATGTTCGCTCTGAAAAGGTTAGTAACCCAGAGTCCCAAATGGAAATATACAAGTATAATACTTATACATTAAGCTCTAAAAATGACCAATGAGAGATGAAATAACGAAGTTATATATGCATAGATGCAGTTCATACATAAATAAAACTTAAATAAACAAGTAATCACAAGAGAATAGTGCACATAATTTTGAAATCAAAAAGGTCTTTATAGGATTGTAATGTATTTGGTTTGTAACAGAAGAAGTTTTGAGACTGCAAAATTAGGATGGTTCATAATATGTTCAAGGTTACTACCCTAAACCATCCTAAACACCCTATACTAACCCTGAAATAACTTAAAATTCTAACAAAAGAAACAACTATAACTCCAAAAAGAACAACCCAAAACTCAATACTGAGCATCATCCCTCATCTCAACATCCGCCCTCATCTCTGCCTCGCGCTGACCGCTGGCCTCATCAGATAACTACTGATCATCCCCAGGTGGGATGTCAACTCCAGTAGTAGGCTGTGGCTCATAAAATAGTGCGCGGTCGGCCTCAAAAATAGGCTCGCCGTCCATATGTCTCCACATAACCCTGAGCTGAGCAGACTGCCTGTCAAGCTGAGCTGACTATAACTGCTGAGTATGCATAACTGATCTCAGCTCCTCTAAGACTTGAAGTAACAAGTCCTGAGAGCTAGCAAATGATGTAGCTGGCGGAGCAGGTGTAGTAGTAGTAAGAGCTGGAGTAGCTGATGGCTGAGAAGTAGAAGCTGGAGCAGGCTTTGATGGGTCAACAGACTCTGTGCGTGGCCTCTTTGGCCGAACTGCCATACTCCTCGCAATAGTGGTGGGAGTGATAGGTCCCTCGCCCCACCTCAGCGGCTCATCAGACTCAACACCCGCACCCAATGCAAACGTTGTAATCATCTAGGGGTACGGCATGTTGTTGCGCGACTGCGTAAAAATGAAAGTGCAGATCTCGCTGAAAATCAACAATGCGATGTCCATCTCGTGGTCGCTGAGAAACTCTAACAGCAGCCGCACAGAGTCCACGGGGATCTGTGAATCAGTACTCCTCGCTCTCAGATTGCAGTAAAGCAGCTTATTCATTGCTACGTAGGATGGGTGCATGTTCCCGGTCGTGAAATGAAGTCCGTCGAATAGTGCGCGATCCACACACACCATGTCTGCACACTGACTCTCTGTCAGCTCTAAATAACTGCGCTCAACCTCGGCAGTCAACGGACGCTCGCATCCCAAGTAGGTAGCGATGTCGCCTGGAGTAATCTCAATAATGCGGCCTCCAACCTCGGCCCTAAGCATCTGTGGTTGATCCTCTGCCATATGCGCTGATGCGTAGAACTGTCGCACCACACTGGCCATGTAGCCTGCGCCCTTCCTCAGCCAGGTGCTGAGGTGTCTATCCAGTAATGTCTCGACTATCATGCCTTCATCTTTGAAGGCTTTTGGGTCGACGTAGCACTCGACATTGAAGTTTTTAGCTGCGAGAATCACAGGCCACGGCTTTGGAGCACGACAGGTCGGTAATTTCTTCGGCCCACCCTCTTTCTGCATGAACCCCTCGAAGTCTCAAGTCATGCGTGGCTCGCCCGTCTCTCCAATCTCAGGGTGCTCAGTGTCGAAAACCTCCTCCACATATCGTGAACTCGTCGGAGGCGCACTCTCTGGTGGCTGAGCAGACGACTGCCCTCTAGAAGAGGGTCTCTGAATGGGGACTAATGGCATGTCGGACTCAGAACTGTCCGATATATCCGGCGCTGTACGTTGGGCCTTGCCCCTGCCAGAAGCTGCAGACCTCCTCAGTCTCTGAGATGGCAGAACTGGCTCCTGAAATGCCACGCCCTTCTCTCGGGGCTTACTGGTCGTCTTTAGGCGTACCATAGCACTGTTCAGATTTATCACAAACACACCCACAACAGCAGTCACAACCACAGTCAACAATAGTTTAAACAGGACAGGTAGTAATGAACTACTCCATAGAACTAATGAACCCAACCACAACTCTGCAATAGCCTATCATCCAGGCGTCAACCCAACTCAATACAGTGCAACAGTCGAAGTAACGACTAAAGAATTTATAATTTACCTAATGCCAAGTACTCAAACCCAACAACTAATATGACCAACTTTCAAAATTCTAAACCCAATGTAAGTATATTCATAACGCCATTAATTTTGAACAAAAACTAAGCCATAATAACAAAGAGAAGTTCAAAATTAAAAATGAAATGGAATCTTACGAAGTGTCGGAGCTCTCAGCTAAAAGAAATTCAAGCTTGGCAGAAGATAGAGTCGCTGGACTGAATAAACTCGCAGGAGTGTGACCGGAGTGGTAATTGGCGACAGTAGAAAGTGAAGCAAAAGCTCGTTCTGATCGGTCAGAAGTGTGCAAAATGTCGCGAGGATCGCAACGAAAGTGAGTTTGATTGAAATGGCGGCCTAAGGTGGTCGAAAAGTGAGGTGGAATACGATGGGTCACGGCGGCAATGGAGGTTTTCCGGCGATTGAAGGTGAAAAATGAGGAAAAATCGCGCGGGGAAGCTCTTTTCAGGCAACTCTTCGTAATCTCTATTGATAGCAAGTATGCGCTATATATAGACATATGGCCTCTGCCGTTTGAATGGTTTTTTATTTTTTTGAATTTGAACTGACTATCGATAGACATGAAGTCTATCGATAGCGAGGATGGAATTTTGAATTTTTCAATATGGCTTATTTTTTATTTAATTTCAATATAAATTGACAACTTAATACCAATAATGTATAAGAGACATCTCGTTACCCATGGCTGCTAAGTTATCGAAAAAATTGGCAACTTTTAGGCTCAATTAGGGTACTACGGGGGGTCCTATACTCTAACAATAATACACAAGGCACAAAGACTCAAACAATGACCTTAAATCATTTTTCAAAAAAATTGCACAATATTCTCGACTGATTAGCCAGTTATTTGCATTCTAAAATACGCGCGAATTAAGCATTTACGCAAGATATAACAGATAAGCAGTAACCAAGAACTGAACTGAAATGATGAATATTTGAGTCCCAAAAATGATCGAATGGTTCAAAATTTGCATTTATTTGTCGCCAGTCTCCACTTTATAACAGGTTTTCATCAGATATTCCAATTGCAACATACAAAGATTAAACCAAGTTCGTGCATGTGTAAGAGTTGAATACAGGCTAATCACAGTAAAGTTACATTTAATGTATCAAAAATAGACCAATAGATATGATATAAATGAATGATTAAATCTCATAGTTACAACGTATTTATTTATCAAAATCTATACAATCAATAACTAATATGTGCAAAAAGAATTAAAAACAATAAACCATATATATGCAACAATTTAAATGAATAAATAAATCAAAATAGAAAAGAAAATATACAACCCCTCCCCAACTAGAAGTAGACATTGTCCTCAATGTTGTAAGGATGTCACAACCAGAGTAACGTGAAAGTAAAAGGGGAAAGGGTGGGGGGGACTAAGTTTAACGTCTACAGCCAGACGTGAGATTCCTCTCTAGTCAAAATGATAGGTTGGGTCTTCCAAACTGACAGACTCAATTACCAAACCATCCCTAATGCCCTCACTATCGGCTATACCCTCAATAAACGGCTTAAGCCTTTGTCCATTCACAGATAAGGACAAACCAGTTCGAGGATTTCTAATTTCAACAGCACCGTGAGGAGCAACTCTGGTCACCACAAATGGTCCATCCCAGCGAGATCTAAGCTTACCAGGAAATAGCCTCAATTTGGAGTTAAACAACCACACCTTCTGACTAGGTTCAAAAGATTTCCTATTGATGTGTCTGTCATGAAACTCTTTCATTTTGGCTTTAGAGATTTTAGAACTTTCGTAAGCCTCGTTCCTAATCTCTTCGAGCTCATTTAGCTGAAGCTTGCGGTGAGATCCCGCTTCCTTCATTTCAAAATTGAATTTTCGAATAGCCCAAAGTGCTTTATGTTCTAGCTCGACAGGGAGGTGACAAGATTTGCCATAGAGGTACGGAGACATACCAATAGGGGTTTTAAATGAAGTCCTATAGGCCCATAATGCGTCAGTTAGGCGCAATGACCAATCCTTACGATCGGGCCTGACAGTTTTTTCGAGGATATGCTTAATTTCCCTATTCGATACCTCCACTTGCCCGCTAGTCTGGGGATGATATGGGGTTGCAACCTTGTGAGTGATGGAGTATTTAGCTACTAAAGTTGCAAAGGGTCGATTATTAAAATGTGACCCTCCATCACTGATGATGGCCCTTGGAAATCCAAACCTAGAGAAAATGTTCTCTTGGAGGAATTTCAAAACCACCTTATGGTCATTAGTCCTAGTGGCTACTGCTTCTACCTATTTAGACACGTAATCTACAGCCACTAGGATATATTCGAACCCATGCGAAATATGAAAGGGTCCCATGAAGTCGATGCCCCAAACATCGAAAATTTTGACGATTAAAATAGGGTTAAGAGGCATCATATCCCTTCTAGACATAAAACCTATTCTCTGACAATTATGGCAGGACTTGCAGAAGTCCAAAGCATCTTTAAATAGCGTGGGCCAGTAGAACCCACACTGCAAGACTTTAGCGGCAGTCTTTTTCCCGCTAAAGTGTCCTCTACATGCTAAAGTGTGGCAGAACTTCAAAACATCTTGCATCTCACCTTCTGGGATACACCTACGTATTACCTGATCAGCGCAGTACCTAAACAGAAGAGGGTCTTCCCAATAATAAAATTTTATTTGAGAAAAGAACCGATCCTTTTCCTGTTTTGACCAAAGAAATGGTACAAGGCCTGTAGCATGGTAATTCACGATATGTACATACCAAGGTAAAGTAGAATGAGTGACAGCAAAAAGCTGCTCATCAAGGAAAGAATCCCTAATAGGCGTGGGGTCACTCTCTTCTTCTACAACTATCCTGGAAAGGTAGTCAGCAACGACATTCTCAAACCCTTTTTTATCCCTGATCTCAAAATCGAATTCTTGCAGTAAGAGAATCCACCTAATCAGCTTAGGCTTCGTCTCTTTTTTAGAGAGCAGGTACCGTAAGGCGGCGTGATCTGAGTACACAATGGTCTTCGATCCCCAAAGATAGGATCGGAATTTGTCAAGTGCAAAAACTACTGCAAGCATTTCTTTCTTAATCGTAGTGTAATTTAACTGAGCATCACTTAAGGTTTTACTTGCATAGTATATAACATAAGGGGCCTTATCTACCCTCTGACCTAACACTGCCCCTACAGCAAAATCGGAGGCATCACACATCAGCTCGAAAGGAAGTGACCAATCAGGAGCTCGCATGATAGGTGCTGAGGTCAACATTAAGCGCAACTTATTGAAGGACTCTAAACAGGCTTTATCAAAATTAAACTCTACATCTTTAGCAAGCAGATTGCACATTGGTTTTGCTATTTTGCTAAAGTCTTTAATAAAGCGCCTGTAAAATCCTGCATGTCCAAGGAAGGACCGGATTTGTCTAACAGTAGTGGGAGGAGGTAATTTGGAAATTAAATCAACTTTGGCCTTGTCAACCTCTATCCCCCTACTAAAGACTATGTGCCCAAGCACAATACCTTCACGAACCATAAAATGGCTCTTCTCGCATCTTAGCACAAGATTTGTCTCACAGCATCTCTCAATGACTTTTGAGAGATTAGCAAGACATTCATCAAAAGAAGGACCGAAGACTGAAAAGTCATCCATAAACACTTCCAAATATTCTCCAATCATGTCAGAAAATATAGAAGTCATACATCTTTGGAAAGTGCTTGGGGCATTGCATAGGCCAAATGACATACGCCTAAAAGCAAATGTCCCAAATGGACAGGTAAATGTAGTCTTCTCCTGATCCTCAGGGTAAACCGCTATTTGGTTACACCCAGAATAGCCATCTAAGAAGCAATAAAAACTCTGCCCAGATAACCTCTCTAGAATTTGGTCAATGTAAGGCAGTGGGCAGACCAAGTCTTGGAATTTAACTTTCTATAGTCTATACAGACTCTCCAACCAGTGGTAGCTCTTGTAGGGACTAGAATACCCTCCTCATTAGCTATCACTATAATCCCAGACTTTTTAGGAACCAATTGAGTAGGGGAAACCCACTCACTATCAGAAATTGGGTAAATGATACCCGCATCCAATAATTTCAGCACTTCCTTTTTAACTACCTCTTTCATATTCGGGTTTAATTTACGTTGGGCATCCCTTGAAGGATTTGCACCTTCCTCAAGATGGATACGGTGCTGGCAGATTGACGAGTCTATACCCTTTAAATCAGCCACCGACCATCCTACAGCTAATCTGTGCTCTTTCAAAACTGATAACAGCTTACCTTCCTGTTCTAAATTCAGAGTAGTTGATATTATAACAGGTAAGGTGTCGCTATTACCCAAAAAGGCATACTTGAGATTAGCCGGCAGAGGCTTTAACTCAAGTTGCGGCGGATACTCAAAAGATGTGGGGGATGGGACACTAGCAATGGACGGAAGTGGCTCGACCCTAGGTCTCCAAGATGATTTCCCTGCAGAGGAGGTAGAATCTAAGACAAGATTCACCTCCATAAATGAATGCTCCAGGTCATGGTCCTCGAACCCAAAATAACTAAGGCAAGTTTCTAACGGGTCCTTGGACAGAAGATAAGGTGTAGCTTCCTCTACCACTTTATCTATGATATCTACAAAAGAACAATCCTCAAAGTTATGAGGTTGATTAGCTGCACTGTACACTTGCAGTCTGGTTTTTATGTTTCCAAAAGACACCTTCATTATGCCAGTCCTACAGTGAAGGACTGCATTAGCAGTTGCCAAAAGAGGTCGTCCTATTATAACCGGGATTTGAGGCCTATTAATATCAACGGGCTCCATATCCAAGACGATAAAATCTGTAGGAAAGACAAAAGAATCTATGTTTACTAAAACATCCTACAGTATTCCTCTAGGTACCTTGGTGGACCTATCTGCAAATTGGAGGATCGTAGGTGTGGTTTGGAGTGTTCCAAGCTCCATTTTGGCGTAAACTGAATGCGGAAGAATATTCACACTTGCGCCAAAATCAACTAACGCTCTATCAATGAAATGACTTCCTAAGAAGCAAGGTATAGTTGGCATTCCAGGATCTTTTCTCTTTATTGGAGCTTGGAATTGACACACAGCACTAGCTATGTCCACAGGAGTTATGGCCTTAGACAAATGAACACGCTCCTTGCGTTGTTGTGTGCACATTTCCTTCAAAAATTTAGCATATGAAGGAATCTGTTTAATGGCATCTAATAGAGGTAGATTTATATGAACACTTTTAAATACCTCTAACATATCTGTCATGCTAGCCCCCTTCTTAGCTCTCCTCTCAGGCGCTATAAGTGCAGATGGAAAATGGGCTTTTGGCACGTAAGATGCCAATGGATCGTCTAAAGCTGCGGGAAAGTTATCCCTTGAAGCTTCTGACTCTTTCTCTATTGCAGGATCTTTTTCTTTTTCTCTCTCTTTCTCCCCAACTTTATTGTCTACCACCTTCCCACTTCTTAAGACTGTAACAGCCTTAACATCCTCGTTACATAGTGGGTTCTGAGAAGTAGAACTCTCAGCTACAAAAGCTCCCTTAGGATTAGCGACAGCCTGAATCAGGGAATTTCCCTTCCTCTCTGCGACTAAATGAAGCAGCTAGTTGGCCCATTTGGGTCTCTAACTTTGAAATAGACTGGGAATGGGAATGAGTGAGCTGGGTAGAAGCCTCTAGACTTTTCAGGGTAGCTAAGACTTGTTCCTCAAAACCTGGCGTTCTCTGAGGTTGTGGTGGTTGTTGAGTCACAGTTTGACTCTGATAATGGGGTGGCGGTGCTTGACGAGCACCATAACTTGGGTACTGGGGTTGCATTTGTGGTGGCCTATAGGGTTGAACAACAGCAGGGTTTTTGCTATATGTGGGTCTCGCAGGCTGACTAGGATTGGACCCTCTCGGTTGACTAGACCACTGAAAATTTGGGTGAGTCTTCTACCCAGGATTGTAAGAGTTGGAATATGGGTCATTCCTAGGTGGTGCATATCCTTGAGCAGCATTAACCTGCTCTTGGACAAACTCTGGGTACTGTCCCGCCATGGGACAATACGGGGTCTCGTGAGAGGGGTCAGTTCAAATATTGCACACCAAGTTGACAGGTTTCACATGGGCTTTAGAAGATTGCCCTTGTGCCGCTATTAATTGGTCAAGTTTTTGAGACAGAGCCTCAACTTGCTTGTTTGCCAAAACTTGGGGATCCACATCATAAATACTGCCCTTTTTGGGAGGCGTTTTCTTTACTATAACATCATCACGGTTACCTAAAGACATTGAGGCCATGTAGAAAGAATCCTCACTCAATGCTTCAAATAATGCCCACATTTCATCCTCACCTTTACTCAAAATAGCTCCCCCACATGCAGATTTCACAGTCTGCGTGTCTCCCTCAGTTAGACCTCTAACGAAAGACTCTATGATCTGCCACTTAGCTACATCATGGTGGGGGCATAACCTTAGAAGCTCTTTCATTCTTTCACAGGCTTCATGAAAAGATTCTTGCTCATGTTGGACGAAATTTGTTATACCTCGTCGCATTTGGTGAGTTTTACCAACAGAGTAAAATCTAGACAGGAATAATTTCTGAAGCTGTTCCCAAGTAGTGATAGGGACAGGGGTTTGGAGAGTACAAAGCCAGTGTTTGGCCTTATCTTTTAAGGAAAACGGGAATATAAAAAGTTTCAGGGATTCTGGATGGAAACCCTGAATTCTAATGGTAGAACATATCCTAAGAATTCCTGCAAATGGTCATATGGGTTTTCTCTATCTAACCCATAGAACGTAGGAAGCATCTGAATGGAAGCATGCTTAATCTCATATATGATATTCTCAATGTGCGGGATTTGGATACAGGAGGGTGGATTAAAACTATTGGGCATGAAATGATCCCTAAGAGTTTTTAGACCTTGTGGGGCTTAAATATTTTCTGCAGGTAACATAACATTTCGCACAGATGATTCAGCCATTTCTAAATTATGCAAAGGTATGGACTCACTGGACTGTCTTTGAGAGGCTCTAGCAGCTCTCAGAGTTCTTTCTAATTCAGAGTCTATAGGTATTACGTTTAATGACAACGACCTTCTACCCCGCATAAAATAAGGTATCCACAGATAATCAAGGAATTAATAAGCAAATGGTGAGCAGTTAAGCTTTAGCTTTTAATTGTTATTTTAAGCGCGCGGGAGTGAAGCTCCCAATTCCTGATTTCAGCCACTTGTGGTTAAAGATAGAAAAATGAATAAATAATAAATATCTTAATATATATAAACAGTATAAAAGAATGTATCTTAAGTAATATAAACAGTATTTAATATTTACGACTTAAATTAAATCCAACGGTTTCTTTTCAATTAAACCATAATATTCCCCGGCAACGGCGTTAAAATTTGATCGTCTGAGAACAAGGGAGATTATTCCTTGCTAATGATCAAGTATAATATATTTATAATACCGCGTGTTTGTTAATCTCAATTCAATTGTGATTGGTGAGCACGAATGTCGAACCACTGGGAAATATGTGTGTTTAAAGTGAATAAAACTATTAGAATTAATTAAAGTAAAAGAATATTGTCAATTTAAGTTGGTGGTAAAAAGCTTCAATTGGGTTGAAGCGAAATTGATAAAATTAATTAAGCTGATTAAAAACACGATTAATTTAATGGAATGAGCGGAACTTGGGTGAGAAGTCCATTTGAATATCGAATATGCAATTTATTATATAAAATCCACGATATAGTAATCATGTATGGTGGGTCATCCAACTACAAGAAGGAATTCCCAAAAAGATTATGAATACAAGACCGGCAGGTTTATCCTTGAAAAAAATGGAATATCGCTATCCACCTTAATTGGGGATAAAGCATGCTGGTTTGTATTCATCCCAATAAGTACCATTTCATAATTATACAATTGCAATCACAGATATACAATTATATGATATTATATTTAGCGATAGTGTGCGGTAAAACCTTCACAACTATGCAATCACATAATATAAATAAAGAGATGTTTATAAAATATAATTGCATAAAGAATCCAACTTCATCCTCACCCAAGCTTGGAGTATTAGCTACACATCAATGGAGGAGAATATCATTTATCCATGACAAGCTCTAAGGGGTCACGGGATGGAAAAAAGTAAAATAAATGCAGAAAGTAAATACTGAAGAAATAAAGAAACTGGCTGAAATAAATAAAGAAAATGACGTAAGTAAATAAAGAAAATGGCTGAAATAAATAAAGAAAAGGGCTTAAATAAATAAAGAAAATGACAATAAAAGTAAAGAACAATTCTCAAGTGAGAATTGAGCCATGCATTAAAAAGGAAAATTGCAGAATTTAAAGTACAGAAATTAAAGACTGAATAAGTAAAGAACAATTCTCAAGTGAGAATTGAGCCATGCATTAAAGGAAAAATTGCAGAAAAGTAGAAAAGCGTTTTAAAAAGTAATTGACAGAATAAAAAGCAGAATTGAACTGTAAGATGAAGTCTATTAAAAATGACAGAGTAATGATTCAGAGCAAAAGTCATGAACCCTCTTTAAGTCGCCCTTACACGTGTATATATAGAATGGAAAAGCAAAAGACGATTATGCCCTTGAAATATCTCAAAATATCTAAGACAGCCCTCAGCCGCCTAAGGTCTATCGATAGCGAAGTGTCGCTATCGATAGTACTCTATCGATAGCGAGACTTGGCTATCGATAGTCATGTTGGCTCTTTGCTTTGAATGTGCAGGAATTCTTTTATAGCCTTTCGCACTTTATTGGCTATCGCTGATCTTTTGCGAACTGCTTCTCACTTGTGACGATAATCAAGGCTTCACGGGTGACAACTTCGTATTTATATAATCTGCACAGATTCTTGAAAAAGAGAATTTAACCAATTTATACAAATTTTATACAAAACGAGATATTATTACGCAACTATTTATATAAGAGAACACAGTAATACCATAATTTGAAAGCATGATTGTGATACAATCACACTCCCCAACTTAGGTTTTGCTAGTCTCTTAGCAAATAGCTACACTCTAAGGACGGTAGATTAAAACTAGAAATTGAAAAGCCACTTTCGTAGGGAATCGCGATTGCATTTAGCATATGCAACAAGCCTTTTAAACCACTAAGTTACTCCTAGTGGACGAGTGTAGTCTCGTGAGGGTTTGTAGAAATGATACCCACAAACATGAAAGAATAAAAGAATCATGTGATAAAGAATTTAAAGATAAAACAATACTATGTGCACATCAAGAGTTTCATCTACAGATATATCAATAACATAATTGAAAATTTTGAACACAGAAAATGCTATCTTTAACAGGTAATTAACAAGTGTTCAACGTGTAGTGAAGGTAAACTTGATAGAATCAAAATAAATGCAAAAGAGTACGAGAATTAACCCTAAATAAGTTTCAACTTCAAATCCTCACTGGTGGTCACTCGCAAAAGATGTTCGCTCTGAAAAGGTTAGTAACCCAGAGTCCCAAATGGAAATATACAAGTATAATACTTATACATTAAGCTCTAAAATTGACCAATGAGAGATGAAATAACGAAGTTATATATCCATAGATGCAGTTCATACATAAATAAAACTTAAATAAACAAGTAATCACAAGAGAATAGTGCACATAATTTTGAAATCAAAAAGGTCTTTATAGGATTGTAATGTATTTGGTTTGTAACAGAAGAAATTTTGAGACTGCAAAATTAGGATGGTTCATAATATGTTCAAGGTTACTACCCTAAACCATCCTAAACACCCTATACTAACCCTGAAATAACTTAAAATTCTAACAAAAGAAACAACTATAACTCCAAAAAGAACAACCCAAAACTCAAGACTGAGCATCATCCCTCATCTCAACATCCGCCCTCATCTCTGCCTCGCGCTGACCGTTGGCCTCATCAGATAACTGATCATCCCCAGGTGGGATGTCAACTCCAGTAGTAGGTTGTGGCTCATAAAATAGTGCACGATCGGCCTCAGAAATCGGGCCCTAACTAAACATTTATAAAATTAAAACTAGAGAACTTCGGGCCCCTATATAAAATTAAAATTTCGAGTTTTATTTTAGATCATATGAATCTTCTGGTTTATATATTATAAAATTTGGAAATCTTAAGACTGCAGGTCTTAGAATGATTCACGGAGCTTCAGGTCCGGATTAATAATTTGATTTAGAACTCTAGGTTTTAAATTTGATAAATAAATAAACAGATATATTATGAATGATATGAACGAAAAAGGAAAACAATTACGTACCTTGTTCGTGCTGGTAATGTGTTATAAATAAAAGAAATGTAGAAAAAGAAAGCAATCACGAGACACAAGAAATTACGTGGTTCGGCCTTTAGCCTACATCCACGGTAGCCAACAATCCAAGCTCTTCACCATGAATATTAACAAGTTACAATATATTTGTCTCTATGGCTTTTCCAAACTCTTACTTTTCTCTTTAATGGTGACACCTCTATTTATAGGCCAATACTCATAATGAGTGGAAAACCAAAAGCCATAAGTTACAAATATCAAGAAGTCATAAGTTACATGGTTAAGAATGGAAGAGGAAGAGAAAAAGTTATGGAATGAGATGGTCATCCACATGTGTATGCATGTATTTACAACATATATAAATATATTATATTATTAGAAATAATCAGTAAGTAAGGACTAACCTTAATTTAAGGTCCACTCACCAGATATTTTGAAAAACCGATCGTTAAATTAATTTTATTCAATTTTTTTTTTTAATTTTTAATTTTTTTTAATCATTCTTATATATGTAATAAATTAATGTAGATCCTCTTGATTATCGAAAATCATGGCACATGCATCATCAAAATGAGCCTGCATTTATTAAAATTAAAGCAGATTCGATCTGGTAATATCCTATGTGACATACATGATATTGAGGCCCCCACACATGTTTATCAAATTTGAGGAAGACTTTCTGTTGAATGACTGAAAATGTATAATTAAATAATGTATCATTTATTAATGAAATTTGTTAAATAAAACCTTTGTGGGGTCATGTTATATACTTTTATATATATCGAAAATGACCACCATACGTGTTTTTTGGTCATTAGAAAATTAAAGTCAGTCTAATCGGTCTTTGAGTCTATATATATATATTAATTAAAGTGATGCACCATCCAGTCTTTGAGTCTATTCTCGGTCCTCTCTTAATTGTTTCCTAATCTGTCATGACAATTCCAACAACTCGATCTCACAGTTTTGGTCTCTGTACGTATATATTTATTTTTTGTATATGAGTGACTTTGCATTATTATTATATAGTTTTACTTATTTTGTTAAGGATTGTTAGACAAGAAATAACTTTGCATTATTTTTAGATAATTTTAGTGTTTTCCTTATCTTATGAATGAGTTTTAGTAGGCACATGCAAGTTAAGAAACATAACCTAGAAAAATATATTTGATATTTTTGCCAAGTTAAAATCCCAAAAAATTAGTCCGTTTTTATTCTTTTAGGGGCTATTTAATTGGAAAACTTAAAAATCTGGCTAATTGAAGATAAGTCTGTCTGGTTTTTATTCAGTACGTATTGTTTTGTAAGTGCCTTTCTTCTGTAAATCAGTTCAATCATGTCCGTAAAATAAGGCATAAACTAACACAGTTTTTTTCAAACCAACCATAAGCTGGTTTACATAAAAACCATATATCATAAAGAGATTAGAACTGACTAGACCCAGTTTTCAAAGTTAGATTAAGAAACCGCTCAAACTGTATAGTTTGGGTTAGCTTGGTTTGTCTTTTACAATGTGTTGGTTTGGGTTGGAATTTTAGTGGGCTGTTAGAATTGAGTTGGCTCATTTTATGCTTTTAAACCGGTCAAACCGAATGGTTTTCATACATTCTTAAAAATACTTATCCCATGTTGACTAAAAATCCAAGTCTTCACATAAACTTACATGTATACGCAAGGAAGAAGCTATATGTATTTGAGGAGTGGCATATGCTCCCGTGACTTTTTTCATAATAAAAAATAAAAAATAAAAAAATTTATGCATTATAAATTTTAAAAATCTTGAAGCCCCCCTCAATTTTTTGACCCCTTCATTTTACTCTCCTAATCATCTTCTTTTTTAATTATCCTCCTCCAATCCCTTCATGAATGATAGCTCGATTGTGTTTATTGAGAGATGGATATTTGATAGCATTGATAAGAGCATCCCCAATGCATTCATGCCATTTGATGTACCAATGTTAAAATTTGGCATCTCAAATGGAACCAAATGCAATCAGTACTTTGATAACGATTTCGTGGTTGTTTGATATATATATAGCAGACAACAAAAGTTATATTATTAAAGTATGAAGTTAATAAATTAAACAACACACCCACAGCCCAGATTAAATATCACAACAAACAACCCATTAGAATAAAAAACCCATCAAAGGCTTAAACCAATCAAACCCACCGACTCAAGACAAGTCTAAAACAGAGCACTAAGAACATAACACCCACAAAAATAAACAACAATGCAAAACCTCAACAGCAAAGCAAGATCCAATTTCAAATTTCCTAATTAATTAATTATTCACCCGGCCAACGTACACTATGACTCGATAAAAAAAAAAAACATACACTATGACAATAATTTAATAATCTTCTTATATATGTCATGTTTGTCTAAATTTAATCACCTAACATACACAAAGAGATAATCTTCTTATACATATCATATTTTTACTTGGCTTACTTGCTCTTGGCTCGATCTGTTAGACTTATTATTTTTTTCATTGATCTTTTTAGCAGGAGACATCTAATAAAATTGGAACAATATATAAATTTTTTTGGGTTCCCTTCTAAACTAACACATTTCTCCTTTTTATTGGACCACTCATGTTTTAGCATGGGTCACATTGATAGAGATGGAGTGTTTATAATACTGGTTAAATTTAGGTGGTAATCGAAGCAGTGGCGGATGTCGTTAGTGCAACAATGTTGAGATTAGTAGAATGGTGATATATAATTGGTGAGTTTTGCAGGACCAGCGGCGAGGTTGAGATTGTAATGGAGGAGGCAAAAGTACTGGAAGGTGCAATAATGGCAGGATCCGTGTACGTGGTGGTGGATCGGAGTTGGAATGTTAATGAAGGGTATAATAAGAGCATGTGCAATAATGGTTGGGTTATTGGGGTGAGAAGCAGAAGTAAATATTCAAGGATTAAAGATTTGATTTATCATATGCATATATTGTATGAAGATATAGTACGAAAAAAAAAGGATATATATATATATATATATATATATATATCAGAGCCTTATGGCGGGGGGTAGTAAGTAGGCACACTTTCAGACTCCTGTAAGGGTAAAACCTTACGGCGGTGGACTAGTGCAGTAAGTCCCGACGGACAGGGCAGTCAGGTGCAGGTGTCAACCAGGGTTTAGGGGTTTGGAGGTTCAATATGAGCTTCCTTCGTAGGTCAATGTCTATGAGATCAGATACATCCTCTAAGGGAAAACAAGTGATAAATAGGAAAGAAACCACATATAATGTAGATGAAAGAGCTTTATATGAATGGAAAATACCTAGGGTACCTACAACAGATATATACCACAGACCTATGTTACAATTTTATGCAGATATGAATGTTCAGTTACAAGAACAAGATATATAATGTGAATCTGACTTTGTCACAATACGACTCTTTAATCAAGAGAGTATTGAAAGACATAGAAGAGAACATTTTAGATATTTGCATATAGAGTTAGTTCAAATAGCAGCTCAACCTCTAGGAAGAGTGTTGAGATTAAGCAATCCCTAAAACCCCTTTGATCTTGGAAACTAAGAATCACAAAAAAACACACACAACAACTAGAAAAATAATCGCAAGAAAAAGAAATAGAGACACAGATTTACGAGGTTCAGCAATTTGCCTACGTCCTCGGGAGCCACACCAATTCACTATATTCAAGAGAAAAACGGATTACAGCAGCCACTCTCATCACCCTCATAAAACCCTAAAGTTGTGAAGGCCAACACAACTTCAGTTTCTCAATGGTAACAGTCTTGGTCAACATATCTGCTGGATTTTTACTGCCCAAAATCTTCTCTAGCAACAACTCCCCATCCTCCAAAAGTGAGCGAATGAAATGGTATCGCAAATCAATATTCTTCGTTCTGGCATGGAAAACTGGATTCTTGGCAAGGTGTATAACACTCTGACTAACACTGAAAAGAACACTGCTCTCCTACTTCAAACCCAATTCCCTCAATAAACCTTTCAACCAAATCATCTCCTTACTAGCCTCAGTCACGGCTACATACTCAGCTTCTGTCGTGGATAATGTGACTAATTTCTGCAGACGTGAGACCCAATTCACTGCTGTTGAACCCAAAGTATAGACATAACCTGTGGTACTTCGCATTGAATCATGATCACCAGCGAAGTCAGTATCCACATACCCTCTCAGAACCAAGTCTTCCTTCCCAAAGCACAATGGTAAATCTGTGGTACCTTTCAAATATCTCAATATCCACTTCACTGCTTCCCACTGTTGTTTTCCTGGATTGCTAGCATATCTACTTACAACTCCCATTGCATCAGCTATATCAGGCCTTGTGCAAACCATCGCATACATCAGGCTACCAATGGTTGAGGCATAAGGAACCTTAGCCATGTACTCCTTTTCTGCATCTATACTGGGAGACTGCCCCTCAGAAAGTTTGAAGTGACTTCCTAAGGGCACGCCAACTGCTTTGGCATTTTGCATATTGAACCTCTGGAGTACTCGTTCAATATACTCAGCTTGACTCAGCTTCAAAGTGTGTTGAGTCCTATCCCTGCTAATTCTTATCCCAAGTATTTGTTTAGCTGCACCCAAATCCTTTATGGCAAACTCTTTTGCCAACTGTTGCTTTAGCTTGTTTATCTCCTGTAAAAGGTCCTGCTACAAGCATATCATCAACGTAAAGTAATAAAATGATGTAACTGGACTCATACCTCTTGAAGTAACAACAGTGATCTGAACTGCATCTTTCATAGCCATTTTGTTGCATAAAGCCATCAAATTTCCTGTACCACTGTCTGGGGGCCTGTTTCAAACCAGATAGACTCTTCTTGAGTCTACACACCATCTCTTCCTTGCCTTCTTTAAAGAAGCCAACAGGTTGTTTCATGTAGATTTCTTCATCCAAGTCACCATGAAGAAAAACAGTTTTAACATCTAACTGCTCAAGGTAAAGATTATCAGCAGCTACCAAACTCAATACCACTCTGATAGTGGTTATCTTCACAACTGGAGAGAATATCTCTGTATAGTCAACCCCTTCCTTCTGTTGGAAGCCTTTCACCACTAATCTGGCCTTGTATCTCTTACTGCCATCACTTTCCTGCTTAAGCTTGTAGACCCATTTGTTATGTAAAGCTTTCTTCCCTGCAGGGAGTCTAGCCAACTCCCAAGTCCCATTAGTGTGGAGAGAATCCATCTCTTCCTACATAGCATGCTCCCACTTAACGGACTCACTAACTTGCAAAGAGCCATCATAGTTCTCTGGTTCCCCATTATCTGTTAAAAGCAAGTAATGAAGTGAAGAGAGATATTTGGGATTACGTTTGGGTACTCTGGATGATCTTCTTAACTCTCTGGTGGGGGTACTAAAAACTGCCTCTGAGTCTGTCTTATTTGCATGGTCAGAACTGGGCTCAACCCCACTATCATCTGGAAGCTCTTCCAACTCCAAATACCTGGATACATCTTTATCCTTTGTGGTGCTCTCATTGTCCTGTTAGTTGTCCCTGTCTTTGTATAGTGCACTTTCATCAAATACAACATCCCTACTCCTAATGACCTTTCTATTCTTGCCATCCCAAAAACGATATCCAAACTCATCAATGCCATACCCGATGAATGTACATTTATGTGACTTAGCATCTAGCTTGTCCCTAACATGGTCACTAATATGGACATAAGACATGCAACCAAAAACTCTTAAATGAGAGAGCTTTACCTGTTTGCCACTCCAAACCTCTTCTGGTATCCCAAAGTTCAACGGAACTGATGGCCCACAATTAATCAAGTAAGCTGTTGTGGACACTGCATCTGCCCAAAAACACTTTGGCAAACCTGCATGTATCCGCATGCTTCTAGCACGCTCAGTCAAGGTCCTGTTCATCCTTTCTGCAATACCATTATGCTGCGGTGTCCCTGGAGGTGTTTTCTCTAAACGAATCCCATTCAGAGCACAGATTTTCTTATACTCCCCCAGCTCATACTCTCCACCATTGTCTGATCTCAAACACTTCACTTTCAAATCTGTTTCATTCTCAACTATGGCTTTCCACTTCTTGAAGATCTCGAACACCTCTGACTTGTGCTTCATGAAGTATACCCATACCTTTCTCGATTGATCGTCAATAAATGTAACAAAGTATGTCGAACCACCAAGAGAAGACACTATAGATGGACCCCATACATCTGTATGAACCAGCTCTAACTTGCAAGCCTTAGGAGGCCTACCACTTTTCTGAAAGCTAACCCTCTTCTGTTTTCCAAAGATGCAACTCTCACACATGTCAATACCTACTGACTCGATGCTTGGTAGCTTTCCCTGTGAGTGCAGAATCTTCATTCCCTTCTCACTAATGTGTCCCAACCTACTGTGCCACAGATTTTAACTAACTTTGTCATCCGCAATTGCTAGGGTGTCACTAGCATGTGAAGTTAAGTAAAGAGTACCATTCTTTCTACCACGGGCAACCACCATGGTACCATTGGAGACTTTCCACGAATCTCCTATGAATGTCGAAACATAACCTGATGCTCCAAGTTGCCCAACTGAAATAAGATTCCTCTTCAGCTTCGGAACGTGTCATACATCTTTCAAACACCACTTGGACCCATGCATTTGAATTTGCACATCGCCTTTGCCCACAATACTACAAGGTTCGTCATCCCCCAAGTATACTTTTCCAAAGTCACCTGCTACATAATTCTGCAGAATCTCTCTATTAGCAGTTGCGTGGAATGAGGCACCCGAATCAATCACCCATGAGTCGGGATCACTGTCCATTGCAAGGATAAGTGCATCTTGCACAATATGAGCCTCCTGCTCGTTCTTGTCATTCTTTGGTGCTTTACAGGCTGCAGACATGTGACCCGTCTGGCCACAATTCCAACATTCACCTTTGATTTTCCGAACTGCAGACTTTCCTCTGCCCCTCCTAGATTTTGATCTATTCCTGTTCTGATTCTGATTTTGATCCCCCCTTTTCTGGCTTCTACCTCTCTGCTCGAGACTAAGAGCTGAACCTGAACTACCAGAATCTGAACTTTTTGATGATTTTCTTCTTACCTCCTCAGTTAAGATTGTACTTACAACTTCATTAAATTTCAGCTTCCCCTTCCCAGACGAATTGCTGATTGCAGTAATGGCTTGGTTCCAACTCTCTGGCATCTGTTGTAGAAGTAACAAAGCCCGAACTTCTTCTGCAAACTCAATCTCTACTGAGGTAAGCTGATCCACGACCGTGTTGAACTCGCTGAGATGTGATGTGAACGGACAGTCTTTTGCCATCCTAAGAAGGAATAACCTTTTCATTAGATATACCTTGTTCACAACAGACGGTTGCTCGTACATCTCTGCGAGTGATGCCATGAGACCCAGCGTTGTTTTCTCCTTCAATATATTGTGGGCTACTGATTTCGCAAGTGACAATCGAATCTATCCGATTGCCTTCCTATCGAGAATATCCTAATCTTCATCAGTCTCATCCTTTCTTTTTCCCTTCTCTTTACCCATCAGTGGACGGTAAAGATCTTTCTGATACAGATAGTCTTCTATCTGCGTTTTCCAGAAAACGAAATCCGAGCCCTCGAACTTCTCAATTTTCGATTTGCCTTCTTCTGAACCCATAGCTCCCACTAAAACCCTAGACTATTCTTGATCTGCAGATCTGTTGAACACCCTAAACGCCAAACCAGGCTCTGATACCAGTTGTTGAGATTAAGCAATCCCTAAAACCCCTTTGATCTTGGAAACTAATAATCACAAAAGAACGCACACAACACACATAAAAATAATCGCAAGAAAAAGAAACAGAGACACAGTGATCGTTTGAGAACAAGGGAGATTATTCCTTGTTAATGATCAAGATTAATATATTTATAAAACCGCGTGTTTGTTAATCTCAATTCAATTGTGATTGGTGAGCACGGGTGTCGAACCACTGAGAAATATGTAGATTTAAAATGAGAAACTATTAGATTTAATTAAAGTGAAAGAATATTGTCAATTTAATTTGGTGGTGATAAGAGCTTCAATTGGGTTGAAGCGGAAATGCTGAATTTAATAAAACTGATTAAAACGCGATTAATTAGTGGAATGAGTGGAACTTGGGTGAGAAGTCCATTGAATATCAAATATGCAATTTAGTTTATAAAATCCACGATATAGTAATTATGTATGGTGGTTCATCCAACTACAAGAAGGAATCCCCAAAAAGATGATGAATAACAGGACCGACAGGTTTATCCTTGAAAAGGAATGGAATACACTATCCACCTTAATTGGGGATAAAGCATGCTAGTTTGTTATTCATCCCAATAAGTACCATTGCATAATTATATAATTGCAATCACAGTTATACAATTATATGATATTATATTTAGCAATAGTGTGCGGTAAACCTTCACAACTATGCAATCACATAATACAAATAAAGGGATGTTTATAAACTAGAAATACATAAAGAACCCAACTTCATCCTCACCCAAGCTTGGAGTATTAGCTACACATCAATGGAGGAGAATATCCTTTATCCATGACAAGCTCTAAGGGGTCACGGGATGGAAAAAGTAAAAATAAAGCAGAAAGTAAATAATTGAAGAAATAAAGAAAAAGTGACTGAAAGAAATAAAGAAAATGGCGTAAGTAAATAAAAAAAATGGCGTAAGTAAATAAAGAAAAGGGCTTAAATAAATAAAGAAAATGGCTTAAGTAAATAAAGAAAATGACAGTAAAAGTAAAGAACAATTCTCAAGTGAGAATTGAGCCATGCATAAAAAGGAAAAATTGCAGAAATTAAAGTGCAGAAATTAAAGACTAAATAAGTAAAGAACAATTCTCAATTGAGAATTGAGCCATGCATTAAAGGAAAAATTACAGAAAAGTAAATAACATAATAAAAAGCAGAATTGAACTGTAAGATAAAGTCTATTGAAATTTGACGGAGTAATGATTCAGAGCAAAAGTCATACACCCTCTTAAAGTCACATATACACTTCTATATATAGACTGAAATTACAAATGACCGAAACGCCCTTGAAATATCTCAAAATATCTAAAACAGCCCACAACCGCCTCATGTCTATCGATAGCGAAGTTTGGCTATCGATAGAACTTCTATCGATAGCGAGACTTGGCTATCAATAGTCATGCTGGCTTTTGCTTGGAAAATGCAGAAATTCTTCTGCAGCCTATCGCTGAACTTTCATGACACTTTTATCACTGGTGACGATAAGCAAGACTCCATGAGTGACGGCTTTGCATATATATAATCTGCACAATTTTCTTGTAAAAGAGAATTTAATCAAGTTATACAGGTTTTATACAAAACAAGATATTATTACGCAACTATTTATATAAGAGAACACAGTAATACCATAAATTGAAAGCATGATTGTGATACAATCACACTCCCCAACTTAGGTTTTGCTAGTCTCTTAGCAAATAGCTATTATTTGAAAGATGAAAAATTGAAACTATAAATTGAAAGGCCATTTTCGCAGGGAATCGCGATTGCATTTAGCGTATGCAACAAGCCTTTTAAACCACTAGGTTACCCCTAGCGGACGAGTGCAGTCTCGTGAGGGTTTGTAGAAAATGGTACCCACAAACATGAAATAATAAAAGAATCATGTGATAAAGAAAACAAAGATAAAACAACACTATGTATATATTAAGAGTTTCATCTACAGATATATCAACAACATATTTAAAAAATTTTAAACATAGAAAATGCTATCTTTAACAGTTAATTAGCAAGTGTTCAACGTGTAGTGAGGGTGAACTTGATAGAATCAAAATAAATGTAATAAGAATACGAGTATCAACCCTAAATAAGTTTCAACTTCAAGTCCTTACTGGTGGTCACTCGCAAAAGATGTTCGCTACGAAAGGTTAGTAACCCAGAGTCCCAATTGGATATATACAAGTATAATACTCATACATTAAGCTCTATAAATAACCAATGGAAGATGAAACAACGAAGTTATAGATGCATAGAAGTGCAGTTCATACATAATTTAAAACTTAAATATCAAGTAATCACAAGAGAATAGTGCGTATAATTTGAAATCAAAAAGGACTTTATAGGATTGTAATGTATTTGGTTTGTATCAAAAGAATTTTGAGACAACAAAAATAGGATGGTTGATATATATGTTCAAGGTTGCTACCCTAAACCATCCTATAACCCTATACTAACCCAGAATAACTTAAAATTCTATCCAAAAAGATATCCAAACTAAAAAAGAACAACCTCATCTCATGACTGTGCATCATCTCTCATCTCAACATCAGCCCTCATCTCTGTCTCGCGCTGCCCGCGGGCCTCATCAGATAACTGCTGTTCATCCCCAGGTGGGATGTCGACTCCAGTAGTGGGCTGTGGCTCATCAAATAGTGCTCGGTCGGCCACAAAAATTGGCACGCCGTCAATAGGTCGCCACATCACCCTGAGCTGAGCAGACTGCCTCTCTAGCTGAGCAGACTGTAACTGCTGAGTCTCCATAACTGTCCTCAACCCCTCTAAGACCTGAAGTAATAAGTCCTAGGAACCGGCAGATGCTGAAGCTGGCTGAGGTGGTACAGTAGTAGCTGGAGCTGGAGCAGATGATGGCTGACTGGTAGTGGCTGGAGCTGGCTCTGATGGATCTGTAGACTCAGTACGTGGCCTTTTTGGCCGAGTCGCCATGCTCCTAGCAATAGAGGTAGGAGTGATAGGTCCCTCGCCCCACTTGCTCTCCTCCTCAGTCTCAACACCCGCAGCTACTGCAAAAGCGGTGTTCATCTGGGGATATGACATGTTGCTGCGCGGCTGTGTAAATATAAATGTGCGAATCTCGCTAAATATCAGCAAAGCGATGTCCAACTCGTGGTCGCTGAGAAACTCCAACAACAGTCGTACAGAATCGACTGGGATCTGGGAATCAGTGCCCCTCGCCCTTAAGTTGCAGTAAAGCAGCTTATTCATTGCTGCGTAATTCGGGTGCATGTTCCCAGACGTAAAATACATGCCATCAAATAGTGCGCGGTCCACACAGACCATTGTCAGCACATCTGTCCTCTGCAAGATCTAGATATCCGCCATGAGGGTACTCAACCTCAGCAGCCACAGGACGCTCGCATCCCAAATAAGTGGCGATGTCGTCCGGGGTAATCTCAACTATACTGCCTCCCACCTCAGCTCTGATCGTTTCAGCACGATCCTCTTCTATGCGGGCCGAAGTGTAGAACTGTCGAACCACATTGGGCTTATAGCCAGCACCCTTCCTCAACCAGGCACTGAGGTGTCTGTCAGTCAGTGTCTGAACTAGTAAGCCTTGGCCTTTAAAGGCTTTTGAATCAACATAGCGCTCGACATTAAAATTTTTCGCTGTGAGAACTGAAGGCCACGGCTTCGGAGCACATTGGGTAGGTAATTTCTTTGGTCCTCCCTCGGTCTGCGTGAAACCCTCAAAGTCTCGAGTCATGCAAGGCTCGCCTGTCTCGCCAATCTCAGGGTGCTCAGAATCAAAAACCTCCTCCACATAACGTGAACTCGTAGGAGGCGCACCCGCTGGTGGCTGGCTAGATGACTGACCTCTAGCAGTAGGTCTCTGTACGGGGGCTGGCGGTATATCGGACTCAGAACTGTCCGAAGAATCTGGCATTGTACGTTGGGCCTTACCCCGGCCAGTAGCTGTAGCCAGCCTCAATCGCTGGGGAGGCGGAGCAGGCTCCTGAAACGCAACGCCCTTACCCCGGGCTTTACTCGTCGTCTTGAGTCGAACCATGACTCTGAAGCGAATTATCACAAACCCATAGCAACGATACAACCACAATCAGTAGATAAACAAAGCAGTAGGAATCAAACTATTCAAAACTACAAATTGAACTCATTCACAACTCTGCACTGGCCTAACATCCATGCTTTACCCCAACATTCAGAATTGCAACAATAAACAATAAAATCACCCAACCACTTTCTTAATCCCCAAATCAAAACCCCATAATCATCCCACATATCAAGTTTTATTAATTCAAAAACAAAAGCTTTTAATGAAGCTTACTTGCTTATGGATGTGAATTAGTGAATCTAAGAGGGGTCGCCGGAATAACTAAGCTCGCCGGAGCGCGCCGGAGTTGGTGACAGTGGTGGTGGAATGGAGGATGTAATCAGATGGAAATGAGAGAAATGTTGCGAGGATCGCTGTGGTGGTGGAGTTTGTCAGAATGGTCGCCGGAGGTGGTCGGAAAATGAGTTTGAAGGTGGAGGGACATGACAGCAATGGAGTTTTCCGGTGGGTTAAAGGTGAAAAGTGAGAAAAAATGGCGCGGGGAAGCTGGTTAAAGTCGAAGTTACGACTTCTCTATTGATAGCGAAGTTTCGCTATCGATAGCCACAGCGGTTCTGTCGCGAATTGGGTTTTAAAGTTTTTTGAATTTTAGACATGCTTATCGATAGACATTCTATCGATAGCGAAGCTGATTTTTTTTTTTTTGAACTAAGACATCCTTACTAATAATGGACTTACTAGCTACCCAAGGCTGCTAAGTTATCGAAAAATTTGTCAACTTTTAGGCTCAGTTAGGGTACTACGGTGGATCCTATACTCTAACAATAATATACAAGGCACAAGGACTCGAAAAAAGGGCCTTAAATCATTTTTCAAAAAATGCACAATATTCTCGACTGATTAGCAAGTTATTTGCATTCTAAAATATGCACGAATTAAGCATTTACACAAGATATAACAAATAAGCAATAAGCAAGAACTGAACTGAAATGATGAATATTTGAGTCCCAAAAATGATCGAATGGTTCAAAATTTGCATTATTTGTCGCCAGTCTCCACTTTATAAACTAGTTTTTAGCAGTTATTCTAATTGCAAAATATGAAGATTAAAAAGTTTGTGCATGTGTAAGAGTTGAATACAGGCTAATCACAGTAAGGTTACATTTAATGTATCGAAAATAGACTAATAGATATGATATAAATGTATGAATATAACTCACAGTTATAGCGTATTTATTTATCAAAATCTATATAATCAATAACTATACAATCCAATGGTATAATATGTGCAAAAGAAATAGAAACAATAAAGCATTAGATACGCAAAAATTTAAATGAATAAATAAATCAAAACATAAAATAAAATATACAACCCCTCCCCAACTAGAAGTAGACATTGTCTTCAATGTTGCAAGGATGTCACGACCAGTATAACCTGTAAGTATAAACGACAGAAAAAGAATGCGAACGTATAAGGGAAATGGGTGGGGGGGACTAAGTTTAACGTCTACAGCCAGACGTAAAATTCCTCACTAGTCGAAAAGATAGGTTGGGTCTTCCAAACTGATAGACTCAACTACCAAACCATCCCTAATACCCTCACTAGCAGTTATACCCTCAACATACGGCTTAAGCCTTTGTCCATTCACAGAGAAGGACAAACCAGTTCGAGGATTTCTAATCTCAACGGCACCGTGAGGAGCAACTCTGGTCACTACAAAGGGGCCATCCCAGCGAGACCTAAGCTTACTAGGAAATAGCCTTAATTTGGAGTTAAACAGCCACACTTTCTGATTAGGTTTAAAAGATTTTCTATTGATGTGTCTGTCATGAAACTCTTTCATTTTGGCTTTAGAGATTTTAGAACTTTCGTAAGCCTCATTCCTAATCTCTTCAAGCTCATTTAATTGAAGCTTGCGGTGAGATCCCGCTTCCTTCATTTCAAAATTGAATTTCTGAATGGCCCAAAGTGCTTTGTGTTCTAGCTCGACTGGGAGGTGACAAGGTTTGCCATAGACTAGACGGTACGGAGACATACCAATAGGGGTTTTAAATGCAGTCCTATAGGCCCACAATGCGTCAGTTAGGCGCACCGACCAATCCTTACGATCGGGCCTGACAATTTTTTCGAGGATATGCTTAATTTCCCTATTCGATACCTCCACTTGACCGCTAGTCTGAGGATGATATGGGGTTGCAACCTTGTGAGTGATAGAATATTTATCTACTAATGTTGCAAAGGGTCGATTGTTAAAATGAGACCCTCCATCACTGATGATGGCCCTTGGAAACCCAAACCTAGAGAAAATGTTCTCTTGGAGTAATTTCAAAACCACCTTGTGGTCATTAGTCCTAGTGGCTATTGCTTCTACCCATTTAGACACGTAATCCACTAAGATATATTCTAACCCATGCGAAATAGGAATAGGTCCAATGAAGTCGATACCCCAAACATCGAAAATTTCGACGATTAGAATAGGGTTAAGAGGCATCATATCCTTTCTAGACATAGAACCCATTCTCTGATAATTTTGGCAAGACTTGCAAAAGTCCAAAGCATCTCTAAATAGAGTGGGCCAGTAGAACCCACACTGCAAGACTTTAGCGGCAGTCTTTTTCCTGCTAAAGTGTCCTCCACATTCTAAAGTGTGGCAGAACTTCAAAACGTCTTGCATCTCACTTTTCGGGATACACCTACGGATAACCTGATCGGTACAACACCTAAACAGAAGAGGGTCTTCCCAATAATAGAATTTTATCTGAGAAAAGAACCGATCCTTTTCCTGTTTTGACCAAAGAGATGGTACAAGGCCTGTGGCATAATAATTAACGATATGTACATACCAAGGTAAAGTAGAATGAGTGACGGCAAAAGCTGCTCATCAGGGAAAGAATCCCTAATAGGCGTGGGGTCACTCTCTTCTTCAACTACTATCCTGGAAAGATGGTCTGCAATAACATTCTCAGACCCTTTTTTATCCCTGATCTCAAAATCAAATTCTTGTAGTAAGAGAATCCACATAATCAGTTTAGGCTTCGTCTCTTTTTTAGAGAGCAGATACCACAAAGCGGCGTGATCTGAGTACACAATGGTCTTCGATCCCCAAAGATAGGATCGGAATTTGTCAAGTGCAAAAACTACTGCAAGCATTTATTTCTCAGTCGTAGTGTAATTTAACTGCATCATTTAAGGTTTTACTTGCATAGTATATAACATAAGGGGCCTTATCTACCCTCTGACCTAACACTGCCCCCACAGCAAAATCGGAGGCATCACACATCAACTCGAAAGGAAGTGACCAATCAGGAGCTCGCATGATAGGTGCCGAGGTCAACATTAAACGCAACTTATTGAAGGACTCTAAACAGGCTTTATCAAAATTAAAATCCACATCCTTAGCACGCAGATTGCACAATGGTTTTGCTATTTTACTAAAGTCTTTAATAAAACGCCTGTAGAATCCTGCATGTCCAAGAAATGACCGGATTTGTCTAACAGTAGTGGGAGGAGGTAATTTGGCAATTAAATCAACCTTAACCTTGTTAACCTCTATCCCCTACTAGAAACTATGTGCCCAAGCACGATGCCCTCACGAACCATAAAATGGCTCTTCTCCCAGCTTAATACAACATTAGTCTCACAGCATCTCTTAAGGACTTTTGAGATATTAGAAAGACACTCATCAAAAGAAGGACCGAAAACTGAAAAGTCATCCATAAACACTTCTAAATATTGTCCTATCATGTCAGAAAAAATAGATGTCATGCATCTTTGGAAAGTGCTCGGGACATTGCATAGGCCGAAAGACATATGCCTAAATGCAAATGTCCGAAATGGACAGGTAAATGTAGTCTTCTCTTGATCCTCAGGGTAAACCGCAATTTAGTTATACCCAGAGTAGCCATCTAAGAAACAATAAAAACTTTGCCCAGATAACCTCTCTAGAATTTGGTCAATGTAAGGAAGTGGGAAGTGATCTTTCCTGGTCTTGGAATTCAACTTTCTATAGTCTATACAGACTCTCCATCCAGTGGTAGCTCTCGTGGGGACTAGAATACCCTTTTCATTAGCTTTCACTGTAATCCCAGACTTTTTAGGAACCAATTGAGTAGGGAAAACCCACTCACTATCAGATATTGGGTAAATGATACCCGCATCCAACAATTTTAACACTTCCTTTTTAACGACCTCTTTCATATTTGGGTTTAACTTTCGTTGGGCATCCCTTGAAGGCTTTGCACCTTCCTCAAGATGGATACGGTGTTGGCAGATTGACAGGTCTATACCCTTTAAATCAGCAACCGACCATCCTATGGCTAATCTGTGCTCTTTCAAAACTGATAACAGCTTACCTTTCTATTCTAAATTCAAAGTGGAAGATATTATAACAGGCAAAGTGTCACTACTACCTAAAAAGGCATACTTGAGATTAGCCGGTAATGGCTTTAACTCAAGTTGTGGTGGAGACTCAAAAGACGTGGGGGATAGGACACTAGCAATGGATGGAAGTGGCTCGACCCTAGGTCTCCAAGGCAATTTCCCTACAGAGGAGGTAGAATCTAAGATGAGATTCACCTCCATGAATGAATGCTCTAAGTCATGGTCCTCGAACCCAAAATAATTAAGGCAAGTTTCTAATGGGTCCTTAGACAGAAGATAAGATGTAGCTTCCTCTACCACCTTATCTATGATATCAATAAAAGAACAATCCTCAAAGTTATGAGGTTGATTAGCTGCACTGTAAACTTGCAGCCTTGTTTTCATGTTTCCAAACGACACCTTCATTATGCCAGTCCTACAGTGAAGGACTACATTTGCAGTTGCCAAAAGAGGTCTTCCTATTATTACCGGGATTTGAGGCCTATTAATATCAACGAGCTCCATATCTAAGACGATAAAATCTGCTGGAAAGACAAAAGAATCTATCTTTACAAGAACATCCTACAGTATCCCTCTAGGCACTTTAGTAGACCTATCTGCAAATTGAAGAATAGTAGGTGTGGTTTGGAGTGTTCCAAGCTCCATTTTTGCATAAACTGAATATGGAATTATATTCACACTTGTGCCAAAATCAACTAACGCTCTATCAATGTAATGACTTCCTAAGAAGAAAGGTATGGTTGGCGTTCCAGGATCTTTCCTCTTAATGGGAGCTTGGAATTGACACACAGCACTAGCTATGTCAACAGGAGTTATGGTTTTGGACAAATGAACACGCTCCTTACGTTGCTGTGTGCACATTTCCTTCAAAAATTTTGCATAGGAAGGAATCTGTTTGATGGCATCTAATAGAGATAGATTGATATAAACACTTTTAAAAACCTCTAACATATCAGACATGCTAGCCCCTTTCTTAGCTCTCATTTCAGTTGCTAAAAGTGCAGATGGAAATGGGGCTTTTCGCACGTAAGATGCCAATGGATCGTCTAAAGCTGCGGGAAAGTTATCCCTCGAAGCTTCTGACTCTTCCTCTTTTGCAGGTTCTTTTTCTTTTTCTCTCTCTTTCTCCCCAACTTTATTGTCTACCACTTTCCCACTTCTCAAAACTGTAACAGCCTTCACATCCTCGTTACATTGAGGGTTCTGAGAAGTAGAACTCTCAGCTACAAAAGCCCCCTTAGGATTTGCAACAGCCTGACTCAGAAACTTTCCTTCCTCTCTGTGACTAAAAGAAGCCGCTAGTTGACCCATTTGGGTCTCTAATTTTGAGATTGATTGGGAATGGGAGTGAGTGAGTTGTGCAGAAGCCTCTAGACTTTTCAGGATAGCTAAGACTTGTTCCTCAAAACCAGGCGTTCTTAGAGATTGTGGTGGTTGTTGAGTCATAGCTTGACTTTGATAATGGGGTGGAGGTGCTTGCGGAGCACCATAACTTTGGTACTGGGGTTGCATCTGCGGTGGTCTATATGGTTGAACAACAGCAGGGTTACTGCTGTATGTGGGTCTCATAGGTTGACTAGGATTGGACCCTCTCGGTTGACTAGACTGCTGAAAATTTGGGTGAGTCTTCCACCCAGGATTGTAAGAATTGGAATATGGGTCATTCCTATGTGGTGCAAATCCTTGAGCAGCATTAACTTGCTCTTGGACAAACTCAGGGTACTGTCCCGCCATGGGACAATACGGGGTCTCGTGAGAAGGATAAGTGCAAATATCAACATAATGCATGTTGGAATTTCTGGAAAATAAATAAAAAATGCATTAAAGAATATAAACAATGCATGAAAATGTCCTAAATGCAATCTAAGTTAGCTATGGTAACCTAGGCATGCTTCTAAGTTAGTTTGGGCCTAAAAAATGAGTTTTAATACACTTTAAAGCCACTTTAAATCCATGAACAGATTTGAAAGTAGTCTTGAAGTGTACTTAAAACCCTAGAATAATGAATAAAAATGGTAAAAAAAATGCACTAAGTATAACCTAATGTGCATACTAAAACTATCATCAAAACATAGCATTATGATCATACTTCTCATAATTCATTTAATCACAAGGGAAGGGACTCACCTTCGCATGCTCCCTCGAACACATTTTATATATCAATCAAACATTCCAAGTGATAAAAAAAAAAAAAAAAAAAAAAAACTAATCTAGCATGATCATAGAAGAAGAAGACGAAGAAAAAGAGTAAGAAAAAGAAAAGAAAACTTTAAACTACATAACCTACTAACCTCTTTCTTTGCCTACTTCCCACTTGCTCCAAGCCTTCTCTTCAAGCTCCAAGGACTCCAAGGACCTCATGAACTTTAAAACTTAAGCTAGAGTGCTATGGGGGAAGCTTGTGCAATTGCTCAAGCCTATACTCTCCAAGCTAGCTAGCTCTCTAAAGCTTATTCTGTGTGTTAAAACTGATTTCAGAGCCCTCTATTTATAGGGAGGCCTGAGTTTGATCAATGGCTGAGTTTAAATCTCTTAGGAATGATCCAAGGGCTCTAAACCAGCCTTCCAAGGTGATCATACTCATCCAAAAGTCCCCATGGCCGAACTGAACACATGGCAGGGCTTGGAAGAGTCCCGGGTAGAAAAATCACTCAAACTGTGCAATTATTGGCTAACATGATCGATGGCCGTCCTCCTTGGGACGGTTGGCGGTCCTTCATGGACGGTTGGTCGTCCCTTGGTGGATGGTCATCGATCCTCCATGCTATTTTTGCCTGTGTGGGTCTGCCTCAGCCCATTTGGACTCGTTTTGGTTTTTTTTTTTTTTTTTGCTTTTCGGGCCCGTTTTAAGTCAAAATTTGACGATTCAAGCGCCGAAATGATCATGATTCGATTTTCCATGTTTTAAGAAGTATTTGAAGTGAAAATGCATTGACCGAGGCCAAAGGTTTACGGAAAAGTCGACCGATTAGCTGTTTAGGGCCTGCCGGGCCCAAATTAGGGTTTTAAAATCTGCTAACCGATTGCTCTTGAAATCATTTTTTTCTTTTCGAAACAAGTTTTAATATGTTTTAAGAAAGTGTTTTGAAGCCTTTGAATGCTTTGGTTTTACAAAAAAATCGAATCCCGGTCGCTTCCGGTCGAAACCCTAATCTGGGCTTAAAAGGGCCTTTCGAGCCTTAAGAGCCAATCATGAGCCAGAAGGCTCCACAGACCTTGTCACTGATCAACTTAGCTACCAAACACACTTTAAATATCTATGCCAAAGCCTTGAGATCATTCGAAACAAGATCGACAGTCGTTCAGGGCTTTTGTGATTCAAAGGACAGTACTGCCCTTCAAGTCACAAAAGGCCTTATTTTCTATCAAGCCTGGCTCAGAATGCCATGAAATTTTGCAGGGATGTTCCTAGGCTCTCTAAAAACTAAATGCAAGAAGAACCGACTTAATCTGACCTAAAAACCTACATGCGATAATGACCTCTAACTAACTACCCATAAAGGGTAAAACTGGGAACTTAGGGTTTTAACACCCTATTTCATTTCTAATTACAGACAACCATTAATGTCCATACTCATGGTCAAAAATGGATGTCTACAGAAACCCCTCGTTGATGTTCATGGCTTCGCCAGTGAATATCAACGAAACAAAATGACATCCCAATTTTGTCATGGCAAAAGAGGGATAATCAAACCAATTACTTATCTCAACCATCAAAATCATCTTGAAAGCTTCGCTTTAAATTCTCTCTTCCTAGAAGTCTCACTTCTAGTTTTCTTAAGGATTTTCAATCCTTTTGGAAATTTCATTTCCAATTAACTTGCCCTAGATATTTCATTTCTAGTTATTTCAAGGCTTTTCAATCCTTTTGGAAATTTCATTTCCAAATATCTAAAAATTTGGAAGTCTTCAACTCACTCTAGAAATTTCATTTCTAATTATCTCAAGGATTTTCAATCATTTTGGAAATTTCATTTCCAATTATCTAAAAAACTTGAGAGTTTTCAACTCATCCTAGAAATTTCATTTCTAGTTATTTCAAGGATTTTCAATCCTTTTGAAAATTTCACATTACTTGATATCATTCTTATATACATTTCATGTATACTTCATCAATACCTTATGCATTTCACAAAGTCTCATGGATTTGGGCCTCCAAAATGGGCTTTTCTCATTAGCCACCCTTTATGGGTTTACTCACTTTCACAATCCCCTTCATGGGTCTCACAAGCTCACCATATCAAATGTATTCATAATCATTTCATGATTACAAACTTGTTTACACAATCTTTTCACTTATTAATTTCTATATCTCATGGTTTTCAACCAAAAATTCATCATTTTATGTGAACTTCTCTATTCACAATCACTCAAATCTCATCTTGGTATGCACCAATTCTTATTCATTTCTCATTCATACATCAAATATCATTCAATCTCGATCAAATGTACTTTCCTAAATCAAAAATTGAAAGGAAATAAGTCAAAATTGGTCAAAATAGGCCAAAATAGTCAAAATTGGGCCTAATGGGCTTCAAAAGCCCACAAAAAGTCAACAATAGGCATCAAGGATGGATGACCATCCAACCAAGGATGGCCAACCGTCCAAGGTGGACGGCCAGCCGTCCCTTGGTGGACGGCCACCCGAGCCACCATCTTCCCATTTAGGTGCTTTAAGCCCTATTTGCATATCACTTCAAATTTCACTCATTTTGAGACTTTCTCTCTCTAGATTTTCCAATTTCTCTCAAAGATCCATCAAATTTGATCTTATTCCATCTAATTCAAACTCCAAACACTTTAAGTGTTGCTATTCACCTTAGCTTGTGAATCAAAAACCTAGGATTTCATCCTTGCATTTCAATTTGGGGATTCAAAACCTAAATACACATATAACCATACCCATTTTCTCAAACTTATCCACTACCTATACTCATGGCAAATAGGTATGAATCAAAGTATCCATACCTGAAGATGAAGAGTTACAAAGCACCTTCACATGATCCCAACAACACAAGCTTCTTATTGGAGCCTCATGATCATCTCTCTCATATCCATACTATACAAGAGGTAAGCTTACTTTTCATGCTCTTTCATTGAATCTTTGATGTCTAGATGCTTCAATATTGATCTTTGGATATTGTTTGATGACTTGTGTTAATGAAATTTGTATTTGGCAAAGTTTGGGAGCCCCATTTCACTAGCTTCACAAGCTTGAAATGTTGCCCACCAAGTGTTTGATAAAATTCCCAAGAGACTAGAATTTGATTTTTTTGATTTAAATTTCTCATGCCATGATTTTAATATGTTTCAAACATCATTTGGCTACTTAAAAACTTCATGACAAGTTTTCACAACTATTTTCAAAAGTGTGCACACTAGGTGTTTGTTAAAATGCCTAAAAGGAGACAATTTCTAATTTTTCAAATCAATTCATCATATCATGCTTTTTCAAATGTTTTCAAAATAATCATATTATGATAAGTTTTCAAAATACTTCAAGTAATGCACATATCAAAAATTTTTATGAATTAAGACTTAGCTTATTTTTTTCAAAACACTATTGCTTAAAGTGTCATTTTCATGACTTTTAAATAATTTTATTTCAAAACTTATGCTAAGTATTTATTTCATGATTTTCAAAATTCTATTCTCTTAGGATTTTCATTTCCAATTCAATTTTCATGAAAAGAAGTCATATGGAATTTTAAATGAATTATGCTAATTCTTGATGTAAAATTGAAAATACCAAAATTAACTACATTAATTATGGTATATATATTTTTTTGAATAACTCACAATTGACAAACCATTTGAGAAATAAAATTTGAACAATTTTTTTTTTTTTGAAAATGTGCCATTTTGTGAGTTAATTTTGTATTCTTGATTCAAAGAATTAGCATAACTTATCTTTATGCCTCTAATCCATTAATCTTCATCCTTACAGCCAGAGTTCGACATCAGGACTCGGTCTTCTTTACAGGGCATTATTGGATGATGGGCGAAAATGAATACTCTTCAACCACATGTTAAGGCCACTATTCGAAGGGTTGGTTTTGGAGACTTCATCGACTCACTTTGGGTTGATACTATGGATAGACAGGCCCTCATGGCCTTATATGAGCTTTGGTGGGACACCACCAACACTTTCTATTTTGAGTTTGGGGAGATGACTATGACTCCTCTTGACTTTACCATGATCACAGGACTTTCCATTGGGGGCCGCCCTTTGGATTTCTATGACGGTGCAAGCAAGAACTTGACTTATTTAGATACCTATCTTGGGGCAGCTGATATGGAGATCGTGAAGAGATCAGTTCGCCGAAATACTCTCTTTAATACATTTAGCAATATGCCTGAATGGGGAGATCCTGATCACATCGTGTGGGCTTTCCTTTTGTACATGCTTTCATGCACTATTTTTGCAAGCACTGCTAATTTGGCCCCTCTAGGCCTTCTTGCTAGTTTGGAGGATATTGATATTATCTCCCAGTATGATTGGGGTGGCGCTGCCTTGGCCACCATGTATAGGACCATGTGCTGTCGGTCTCGAGGAGTATGCACTGACTTTGGAGGCATGTGATTTGTTTGGGAGGTATACTCTCTTGTTTTAAGAAAATATCATAAACTTCCCTTTACTTATCTTCTGATAATGCACGTATTTTACAGGTATGGGCTCATGAGTATCTTGACCTAAATAGCCTCACACTGATTGCTAATGACTTTTCTTGGCCAACCCTTACTCGTTATGCCCTAGATAGGCCGGTGAATGCCATTGCCTATAGGCATGATTATGCTTATAGTCGTGCTTTTCTTGCAGGGTTGCGATCTAACAAGGTAACCATCTTCATTTCTGCTTTCTTTTCTTAATGCTCAAACTTTCTTTAATATGCCTTGTCTTCAGGTGAGGTGGAGTCTTTGGCGCCATTGGAGGTCTACCATGCCTCAGCTTAATCCTGTAGTTGAGATGTCACATAAGAGGATTCTGTTCGAGGGGCCTTCTGGCAGGTACTAGTATATTGGGGAAAGAGTGTGTGCTCAACTTTGTGGGGCTTATTCAGCTGCTCGTGTGCCCCATGCACCTCCTTCTTCTATGAGGCATGCTGATAAAGTAACAGACCATGCCTTAGCAGACGACATGGCTGGTGTATTTGCGGATGCTTTCCATCGTCCGCATGAGGATTATTGCACATTCTGTCAGCATTATCTGATGCGTCCATTAGTATCGGGATTTCCACCTACTGAGGTATTTAACTTTCTTTCGATTGCTTTACTCCTTTTCTCATACTTTATTCATCATATCTCTTTCTTTGGCAGGGTCGTCGAGCCCGAGGGCATGCTTCCCATCCTACAGCTGCTACTGCTCCTAGTGAGGGCGAGCCTTCATCTTCTGCTCCTTCTTTGCCACCTGTTCCTTGGCAGGTGCAAGTCATTAAGGATGGCAACTTTGTTCAAAGACCAATCACTCGAGTGCCTTATAATGAATACCTACATATTGATCCTTCTTATACTTGTAATCATCATACTTTCAACCTTTGTCATATCTATCTCTCTCTCTCCTAGCATTTTGAATCTTTCGACCTTTCAGGTGCCCGTATCATATACTGAGGAGTGGTTGGCATATAGTGCATCATTGACTAGGGAACTTCAAAGTATGAATCTTAATGCACATAATGCGAACATAGCTGCACAGGTAACTCTCTCTCTACTCTTTCAATCACCGATGATTTCATTCTTCACCAATCTCACTTAAGTTTTGGCTTTGCAGGCTTCGAGCTAGCCTTCACAGGAGCGCCATGGATCGAGAGGGGATCACGAGGTGTCGGGTTCAAAGGGAACGAGGAAATCATCCCGGCGGAGATGATTTTGTACTATTAGGCCTATAGGAGGCCCGCTTAGGGTTTCTTATGTAACTTTTTCTCTATGTATGCACTAAAAACCTTAATTGGCATGTAATTATATCCTAATGAGAATACAAATATGTTTCAATTGCTTTGTTGGTTCAATTTTAACCCGAAAATAGGTCAAAACTGACGAAAATTGAGCGAAAGTCAAACCGGGCGTCAAAAGGTCTCGAAAAAGTAATGATTAGGCAAAATTTGGGATCAAGGATGGATGACCATCCCTCCATGGACAGTTGGCCATCCCTAGTGGGATGGTCATCGACCCTATTCTCTAATTTTTGAGTATTTTGACGATTTTTGACTTTTTGAGTGTCCTATTTCGCTTCTAACTCGATTTCTTTTGCCAAAAAGATATAAAAATACACCTCTATGCTCACTTTCATCCCACTAAACACAATGGAAGCTCTCAAGTTGATCATCAACCTATTCGTTGTAAGAATGCGGGCAGAAGACAAGAAGGTGTTTGCACGGTTCGGCTTGATTTCATGGTTCTTTCTCTGTCATGTGAAGCTTGAAGACAAACTTCTCAACTCTGTGATCCACTTCTGGGACTCTGATCTTCATGTATTTCGCTTCAACTGTGAAGAGGTATGTCCTTTATTTGAAGAGTTTTGTGCCTTATCGAATATCTCTGTCAATGGTCCTTTCATCTTTCCTACTATTCGTCGAGGTTATTTTCAAACCTTTTCTTCTCTCTTTGAACTCTCGCCTAGGGAAGCTTCTTCATACATCCATGAAAACTCTATTGATCTTCTCAAACTAGCTTCATTTTTATTGAGGGAAGGGGGGAAATCACTAGCTCTTCATAGGCCTACCCAGTATGCACTCGCCTTATGCATAGTGGGTTGTTTCCTTGTTTCGAACGGAACCACTTTCATACCCATTGAAATATGTGACCTTATTCTACCATTATCGAAGTCTCATAACATT
Organism: Hamamelis virginiana; assembly: GCA_017140935.1. Taxonomy (NCBI): domain Eukaryota; kingdom Viridiplantae; phylum Streptophyta; class Magnoliopsida; order Saxifragales; family Hamamelidaceae; genus Hamamelis; species Hamamelis virginiana. The sequence continues at coordinate 1,164,419 of JAESVK010000744.1, forward strand.
ATCCCCCTGGTGCTAGCTGAAACTCTAAACGGGCTTGACCACTTCCACTCCAACTCTGCTTCTTGCATTAGGGGTAGCCCCATTTTCCTTCAGATGTGGTTGGTTGAGAGACTCAAGCTGATCACTCCTTGTGATGGGCCCAAACACTTGTCCCATAACTATTGTTCACGTAAACTTTTGTTTCTTGAGCGTCGCTCGATTCAGGACATGATTGTTTTCTTCTCTTCTCTGACTTGGAGAGATATTCAGTGGCATGTGGCTATATGGGATTGTGGTGAAGAGTATGTACTACACACTTCGGAATGTTGTCAGCTGAAGTTTATGGGCCTAAAGCATACATCGTTTTACTGGGCTTCTCGTGTACTTCGCCAGATGGGTCGTGCTAAAATCAATCTCCCTATCAAAGGGCATGTTCATGGGATAGAGGCGGCTACTCCTTCTTTAGAATCTTGGGCTATGAAGAAATGGGCTTCAGGCTTATGTTTGAGTCAGGTAGGGGATTGCAATGGGCCTTTTAGGCTTGGTGGGGAGTATCGGGCTTGGCTTAAACAAGACTTGGGTTCAAAGGTGCAGGCTATGAAGGATAAGGTTCGAAGCCTCGTTTATGATTCTCGAGTTATAGCTCAGTCATCGGGTTCGTCACTTCCACCAGATGCGTCACGAGTTAGGTCAACTAAGAGAAATAGGGGAAATGAGAATGAAATCCCAGCCTGCAGAGCGAGAAGGACTTAGAGTAGATTAGTGATTTTTTTTTCTTTTTTTTTTCTAAGCAATGAAAGATTTGAAGAAAGTAATAAATCTTTCAAAAGGATTCTACCTTTTATGGATGAATAAATATCAATTTATTAAAGTCTCAACAAATATCCCTTAATAATTACAAATGAACCAAACTCTTGATGTTTTTACAAGAAATAGACCGCACCCAATGTAACTTTATGGGCTGCCTACGTATCCTCGTCCTTGATGTATTCTCTTGCTACTTTTTTCTAACTTATTATGCTATTTGGGGAATTAGGTCTTCGTAGTTCATGAATCAAATTGAAGAAGCCCATTTTTTTATTTTTTATTTTTTATTATTTTTTTATATTTGCTTGCTCTAACTTTTGCCTAAGCAGCCCTTTCAGGTTTTCTACTTATCGAGCTTGATTTTTTTTTATATTTTTTATTTGAATACCCTAACTTTTGCCTGGGTAGCCCTTTCGGGTTTTCTACCTAGCGAGCTCCTTTGTTTTTTTTTTTTTTTATATATGGTATTTCTTCAATTGATCCAAATTGGTAGGCTGAGAGAATTCATTCCCGTCAATGTCTGCAATTTTCACGGCTCCGCCTGACAGTATTTCTCTGATGATGTAAGGGCCTACCCATGTGGGCTTGAACTTTCCTCGCGGGTCGTGGATCGGTGCTTGGATCTCTTTTAGTACTAAATCCCCTTTCTTCAAACCTCTGTGCTTCACTTTCTTGTCAAATGCCTTGGTTATTCTTCTTTGATACCCCTGAATGTGGTAAAGTGCCCTCAATCGCCTTTCATCCAGTAGAGCTAACTCTTCATATCGGTTTTTTACCCATTCTACCTCCCCCAGTTGACTTTCCATGGCAATTCTTAATGATGGGACCTCTAACTCTATAGGCAATACTGCTTTCATTCCATATACGAGTGAAAAAGGTGTAGCCCTAATCGATGATCTAATGGAAGTTTGATATCCCCATAATGCTAGTGGTAATTTCTCATGCCAGTCATTATAAGATTCGGTAGTCTTTTTCAGGATCGTCTTGAGATTCTTATTTGCTGCTTCGATAGCCCCATTTGTCTGTGGCCTATAGGGAGATGAGCGATGGTGCTTGATGTTGTATTTTTGCAAGAGTACTTCAGTTTCTTTTTGGAAATGCTGTCCATTGTCAGAGATGAACTCGTGAGGCACTCCATATCGGTAGATGATATTATTTTGTATGAACCTTGCTACTTGGTTGGCATTCAATGTCTTGTAAGATGCAGCTTCTACCCATTTGGTGATATAATCTATAGCGACCAAGATGTACTCGTGTCCATTTGATGCTGCGGGGGTTACCATGCCAATGATATCGATGCCCGATGTTGCAAATAGCCATGGCGAAGACATGGTAGTGAGTGGTATCGAGGGTTGATGTTTTCCACTTGCAAACACTTGACATTTATAACACTTCTTGACATATAGATGGCAATCCCTTTCCATAGTTGACCAATAATACCCTAGTCTCACGATCTTTTTGGCTAGCATGTATCCATTCATATGCAGAGCCCCAACCCCTTCATGCACTTCCAACACTATCATTTCAGCTTCTTGTTCATTGACGCACAACAGATGCACTCCATCGTGTGATCTCCGGTACAGCTTTCCCCCACATAGAATATATTGACTGGCTAACCTTCTTATGGTTTTTCTGTCTACAGATGATGCCTCTTTCGGATACTCGCATTTTTCTACAAACCGTTGGATGTCATAGTACCATGGCTTTTCATCATTCGGTTCTCCTTATTGGATAACACAACAGTAGGCTGGCTTTTCCCGTGACTCGATGATGAGGGGAGTTACACCTTCATTTTTAGGGATATCTACCATGGATGCTAGAGTGGCTAAGGCATCCGCAAACTTATTCTTTAATCTGGATAGATAAAAGAAGTCAATTCGACAGAATTCTCTCACCAAGGCCTTTAAATATTCATGGTAAGGTAGCAACTTCTTATCCCGAGTCTTCCATTCTCCTTTAGTCTAGCATATGATCAAGGCGGAATCCCTATAGACTTCTAATTCTTCCACACCCAGTTCCAAGGCAGCTTCCAATGCTAGGATACAGGCTTCATATTCGGCTATATTATTAGTGGCATCAAAGGATAACTTGACAGATAATGGTATCAAGTTATTCTCTGGTGTTACTAACAGCACGCCTATTCCACATCCTCTCTTATTATGAGCCCCATCAAAGAATACTTTCCAAGGCTCCTTACTTACTTCTAGAATTTCATCGTCGGGGAAATGGTACTCAGATAGTCTTTCTGTTGATGTTGGATGCTCTGCTAGAAATTCTGCCACCGCTCTTCCTTTCACTGACTTCTGCACTACATATTGAATGTCGAACTCTGATAATAGCAATAACCAACGGGCTGTCCTATAGGATAATACTGGCTTCTCCAATAAGTACTTCAAGGGGTCCATCCGGCTAATGAGTTGCACTTGGGAGCTTTTGGGTAACCCACACCAATGCCACACATGTCTTCTCTAATGCGTCGTATTTAACCTCATAATCAGTCATCTTCTTACTCAAATAGTACACCGCATTTTCCTTTCAAGATTCTGGTAGATATTAAGCTAACATAGCTCCCATCACAGTTTCAATGAGTGCTAAATAAAGTAGCAAAGGCTCACCTTGCCGCGGGGGAACTAATATTAGTGGGTTGCTCAAATATCTCTTGATGGTTTCAAAGGCCTCTTGGCACTCGTCATTGCACTTTGTGGGCACATCCTTCTTTGTGCTATAAATCGACTGATAAACTGAACTTTGCCTAAGAATCCTCGAATCTCTTTTTCTGTCTTTGGTGGTTGCATTTCCGTGATGGTTTTAATCTTCCTCGGGTCGACCTCTATTCTTTTCTGAGTGATCATAAATCCCAGCAGCTTCCCCGCAGTTACTCCGAAAGCGCACTTTTGAGGATTCAATCTCAGGTTATATTGTTTAATTCTTTGAAGGAACTTGCCTAGAGCCTCAAAATGGCCTTCTCGATCCTTAGACTTCACGATCATATCATCCACATACACCTCCACTTCCTTATGAATCATATCATGTAATAAGGTGGTTGCCATTCTCTGATAGGTAGAACCAGCATTCTTTAGGCCAAATGGCATAACTCGATAGCAGAAGGTCCCCCATTGAGTGATGAAAGAGGTTTTTTCCATATCTAGATGCGCCATCTTTATCTGATTATAACCTGAGAACCCGTTTATGAAGGATAACAAAGCATGACCGGCATTACTATCTACCAAGATATCTATGTGTGGCAATGAAAAGTCATCTTTAGGGCACGCCTTGTTCAAATCCCGGAAGTGTACACACATTCTAACCTTCCCATCTTTCTTAGCTAGGCACTGGTACAATGTTGGCTAACCATTCGGGGTACTCCACTACTTGGAGAAATCCAGCGTTTATCTGTTTCACTACTTCATCCTTGATCTTCAATGCCCATTCCGGCTTCATCCTTCTCAACTTTTGCTCAACTGGCTTAACCCCCGGATTAGTAGGAATAAAGTGTTGCACTATGTCGGTGTCAATCCCTGGCATATCTTTGTACGACCACGCAAATACTTCTATGTTTTCTCTCAACAATCCTACCAATTTTTCTTGTTCTTATGGTGACAGAGTTGCCCCAATGTTAATTATTTTAGGCGATTCATTGGATCCTAAATTAACTGATATTAATTCATCCACATTAGGTCAAGCATGTTCCACTTCCCTTCGTTATTCAAACTCAGGGGGAACATCTTCTCTAGGATTTATGTTCATGCCATATATACCCATAGAAGAAAGGAGAGACAATCTGCAAATGAGAAGAATGAAGAAAATGAATATTTTATTAATCATGAAGAAAGAAGAATAACACAAACTAAACTATCATTCGCCTCCTAACAGAGAATGGATGCTTTTATTGAAAAAAGGAGGAACGAAAGTCCTATTCTACAATCTTATGGAAAAAAAGCATATAAATCCTATAAGCTATCATCTGATGGTAATGAATCTTCCGCGACTGAGTCTTTAACTCGAGACTCATACTCAAGGCTCCAGTTGGTCAATGGACTGATGGTATCTTCAATGAGGTGAATAGGATCGGATTCATGAACATGCTCTTCGATGCATGCGATCTCTTTGAACATAGCCCCTATGGCGACTTCATCGATATGGTCGACCCAGTCAAACTCTGTATGCTCTTTAGCCATGATGGTAGTTGGAGAGAGAGGTAATGGTGTGTTGAAGAAAATTTCAAACCCAGGAACTCTAGTATTCTGGTCTTCGAGGTAAATAGGCCCGGGGAACCCATAATAAGGGAAATCATCCCCTTCTTTGACAAAAGCCCCATTCAAAGTGGGCCGATAAGGTTTCAGAGTGAGGTTAGGAGCCCGTCCTTCTTCTTTGGCCAATTGTCTTTCTCTTCTTTTCTGTACCATCTCTTTTTTGTTAACTTTGGTACTTTGATAGCCTAATCCGAAAGGGTAGATTGCTGAGGATACTTGAAGGGACCAGGTGTGCCTTGATGACGACGGCCTAAGCCCATTCCTGGAAAGAAGCCCATATTTTTCGTGATCTGCCCCACTTGCATATTCCCATATGGACTACAGTCTAGCACCATTTTCTTTTTGCATCCAGATTTAACCTCTACACATTGTATGTATTCAAAGCCTGTCAATGGTACTTCTTCAATCTCTGGCTTGATCTCACAGATAGGTACACGGGCAGGAGTGATCTCATAATCTCCCTTCAATGTCACCACTAAGCCTTTGTAGGGGAACTTAAATTTTTGATGGAGGGAAGAAGGCACAGCCCCAATTGGATGGATCCACGGTCTACCAAGTAAAAGGTTGAAACAAGCAGGCACATCTAGTACTTGGAAATCAACTTGGAATTCTACAAGCCCGATAGCTAAAGGTAAAGTGACCATGCCAACCACTTCTCTTCGAGTGTTATCATATACTCTTACAGTTTGCCCTGACGGCTTGAATTCTAACGGTTCGATGCCTAAAGAAGTGGCGGTGCGGAGAGGACACACATTCAAGGCTGACCCATTATCTATCAACACTATAGGAATTCTCTTGCCCATAGTATCCACCGTGACATACAAAGCTTGCAAATTATGATGTCCTTTCTTCGGTAGGTCTGACTCTGTTAAGGATATTGACTGCCCATGCTGAACTGGACTGACCAGACTAACTAAACCCTCGGGTGAAGTATCGATGAGAATCTGAACTTGGTTGAGTAGCCTGAGTACTGTCTGCCTGTGCTTTTGAGAAGCTATCAAAAGTCCCCAGATGGTGATATTGGCTTGAGTACCTTTAAGCTGTTTCAATATCTCTTCCTCTTCCTCTTGAACTTCAGTACTTTGAGATCTCTCTAACTCTCCCAAAGGATTGTCGGATTCTAAGTTGGCGGGCTTAAAATGACGACCTCCTCTAGTGACATGGTTAACATCTTTCTCATCACTGGCCCAAATATTTGCTATCTCCTCGGGTGTGTTCATCAAATCTTCCCATTCTATGATATCAATCTCATTCTCTGACCCATCATCTATAGTAGACTCGGCAGAAGTCGAACTTGATCTGACAGCTCGAGTGACCCATGGTTGCCTCGGATGAACAGTTTGGTAATGGGTTTCCCCATTCATATTGGTGATCTTGGTTGTGAAATACTTGATATTCTGGCTAGCTTTCTCAAAACAGATGAGATTTGGATCTTCGGGTTCAACCTGAGCCACAGGAACGTCTTCTTTAAGTGAGTCAGGGTTATCACCCCAACCAGGAGGAATGATGGGTTTTTTAAATGTGGGCTTCTCCATCTTAGGGTAAAGGACATAGAAGTCGAACTTTCCACTAGGTTCCTCAACAGGCCTACTTCGGGATCTCCGGCCTCGTATCTTTTCCGCAACTCACATTGACTAGTCCCAGTCTTGGAGAAAGCTTTCTTGGCTCTAGCTTTAGGTCTAATGGGTTCAATCTTTGCCATCTTAGCTTCATAAGAATCTTCAGGGTAAAGAACGTAGAAACTAAACCTCCTATTTATTTCTGTAAACAAATCCACACAAGGATCTATAGCTTCAAACCTTTTTTTGAGAGCCCACTGACTTGTACTATTCTTAGATGACTGATCCACTTTGTGAGGCTTGGGAAGCCCATTCGAACTAAAACCCAGAAATGTATCTTTCTCAAACTGTCTCCATGAACGATAAAGCACTCTTGGGCTAATGAAGGGTTGAGGGATTTCAATCAGACCTTGATCGATGAATCCTTACACTATATTCCGTAATGTATCACAAGATTCCGTGTCGTGGCTAGAAGTGTCATGGTATAGGCAGTAAAGCTTTTTAGATCTTGGCTTGTATGGGATAATGAGCCCACGGGCTTGATAGTGATGAAACATCTCAATTATGGAGGTAGGGAATGAAGGGTGAGGGCGAATAGTCTCACAGTGGACATAAGGGTCGGCATGGATAACATTGATATTTGCGGGTGGTGGGACTACATGAGTAGGAAGTGGATTTTGGGTGACATTGGGTTGAGAAGGTGGGGAAATGGTTTTGTTGTCTATGAGATCTTGGATTTCATGGAGGAGACGAAAGCAACGGTTGGTAGTATGGCCTTTGGATTGATGGAAGTGGCAATATTCATTTTCATTGTAGTTCTTGGGTAATGGGCTGGGTGTAGGTCTGGGCTCCAAATGTTGGAGCAAGCCTCGAGCTTTTAATTTCTCGAAGACTTTTTCCAATGGCATATAAAGCTCGGTGAATTTTCTGGATAGTTTATTTCCTAAGGAAAAGGGTTGGGTAAATGGAGCAGGCTGAGATATGGCATTGACTTCGGTAGTCTTCCCATTGATGACAGGTCGGCGGTTCTTATAGGGTTCATAGGTTCGGAGGGCTCTATCGGCTAGAGCGTCTTCCACTTGGGTACTAGCAGCGACTAGAGCTCGGAAATTTGGAAGATATTGGAAAAACATGTGCTTGTGATAAATTGGGAGCAAGTTCTTCACTATCATGCGGATTTATTCTTCTTCCTCAGGGCGGTTAGCCATTTTAGAAGCATTGGCTCTCCAGCGGGTGAGAAAAGCAGAGAAAGTTTCCCTTGATTCCTGTTTAGTAGTCTCCAAATCTCTCCTAGTGACATCAACTTCTGTGTTATACCGGTAATGATTGTTGAACTCAGTGCATACATCCTCCCAGGTCTTTATTCTTGACTCATCCAGTGCTAAAAACCATTTTAGAGCGGATCCAGCCAGTGTCTTATGGAGCATTTGGGCTAGCAGGTCATCGTCAGCTACTCGTGGGTGCATGGCCCTTACATACATCTTCAGATGGGTTTTAGGGCAACCCATTCCGTCAAACTTCTCTAACTCGGGCATTCTGAAATGAGTGGGCATACGGGCCTTAGGGAACAGAGATAATGATGACATGTCCACCAGATCGTTAGACTTCCTAATACCTTTCAAGGCTTTTTCCAGGGCTTCCACCTTACTACCCAACAATATGGGCTCAGCGGAAAAGAAAGCAGGGGTCTTAGGCTTGGACTCTTTATCCAGATCAACAGGCTGAACAAATTCTGTACCAGACCTAGTGGGTTCAGCAACTATCTTCGGTCTAAGGAAACGTTCCTCTTCATCATCATTCTAAAACAAGGGATTAGTACGGGCTCGCATCTTATCCTCCTCTTCTTTATGATGGACTAACTCTTGGACCACTTTTAAGAGTGCCTCGATCTTTTCATCAGTTGTCTTTCCATTAGTTCCAACAGCAGTAGGGGTATGATCTTCCTGACTAGACATCTTTGAATCAACAAGTAAACCTTTAAACAACCGACCGCTAGAATCCCAACGCCAAGCCAGAATGCTGGGAAAAGAAGGGGAAAAGATTTGAATCAACTAAGAGCTTCCAGTGTGAAAAGGGATGAATAAGGACAATCTCACATACTCACAAAAGTATAGGCCTAGAGCCTACACATCAGCCTCACTTTGTCATATTCTATCTTATGAAAATGGGCCTAAGGTCTAAGTACAAATCTCATTTTCACAGCTCACATCTCACATCTCAATCTTATGAAAAATAGGCCTAGGGCCTAAGTACGAATCTTATTCGCACAGCTCATATCTCAATCTTACCACATGCTTATATCTTCTATCCAATTGACACGGGCCTAAAGCCCACATTTCAAACTCACTTCGGATATAAACCTTTTATCTAAAGGACATGGGCCTAAAGCCCACGCCTCATGTCTTATGTTTTATCCTAAAACTCATAAATCAATACCACTATTTGGGCAGCATAACACTACCACAGACCTAAGCTCATGAACCTATAGGGTACTAACCTTCATTTGGTACCTTGACTCTTTGAGGATACATCCCTTAAGAGTTTAGGACATTTCATAAAGGTTTAGTCCTATAGATCCAGGCCCTAATGGTTCTACACACTTCACAATCAAGGCTCAAGCAAAATCGGGGGAAAAATCCGGCAGCATAACATTACAAAAGTGTGTGATCATTACAAAAGTGTGTGATCAGGCGATCTAGGGTATGTGTCCTAAAGACAGTTTACATGGACTAATGCAAAAGGTAGGCTGAGTGTCCCTTACTCGCTCGGTCCAATCGATATACCTAACCACATGTGACATCAGGAATGCCGCGTAGGTCCAACAGTACGTGATTGGTCCGTTTGATATACCAGAGGGTACTTGGCAAGAAGGGTGATGGCTTTCGCATACATGGAACCCAAGAATCAAAAAGACTAGGCCCAGGGCTAAGCTCATCGTTGGCTTTAGCATACATCGTCCTAAACATGCAGAGTCAATGCGCACACAATGCAGGAATTAAAGTCAAACAGTCATGCAAATGCCAGTGGTTGATTTTATTAATTAAGAAATTGAAAAGCCCAAAAATAATTAATTGGAGTTTAGCCTTCGACATCCCCAGCGGAGTCGCCAATCTGTGAACCAACCAACCTGATCAGGAGGCCTCTCATTCACTTTGGGGAGTTATCTTGAGTGGATTGTGGATGATGTTTATCCGTCTCGATTTATCCTTCTCTATTATCCATTTTTATCCTTCTCTATTATCCATTCAAGATTGGGTTTTTTGAAAAAGGATGAAAGTTTGTAAAAACTGGGAGTCACCACCTTATTTTTAGGGAACAAGAAAACCATAAAAAGAGTTTTATTTTTAATAAAACATTGACTCCATATTTTTAGGAAAAATGCAAGTCTTCGAACCAAAGTAGGATTCGGGGGCTAGGTTACGAAGTGGGAAAGTTCCAAGGAACTCCTTGTAGGCACCCACCTCGCCCTAATTAAAGGTCTCCTAATTACTAATGGGCTTTTTCAAAATCTTATCATGATAATCCTAGTATATCTAATCAACCAAAAAAGTAGTATATATAATACTAGATAATAATAATAGATAATATAAAAGAATAAAAGAAACCTAATGATCTTAGGAGACAAGAGTCAACCTAAGATTGGACTTGCGCCCTATTGACTGCCTACGTACTTTACTAATTTCTTGATAAAGATCAAAGTTCACGTAGTTCAATTACCCTAGGACTCTCCTATTGTAATGAACTATGTCCTTGAAGGCATTCTACCTCATCTAAGACTCTATCTTCGAGAGTTGATGTTTGTTTAAAATACTTTCAAAGTGGGAGTTTCATCCCAAAACAACTTCTTTATTCTTCAATTTCATTAAAGAAATTCTCTCGAAATAGACTCCTAAACAAGCTAAAATTCCTCTTTAGATGTAGTTTTTACAACAAAGGGGAGTCCTAAGTGAAGCCAAATGGCTTCCCTAACCTAAGAGTCCCTAACTACACCCTAAGTTCATCTAAGCAATCCTAAATATTAACATAATGCATGCTGGAATTTCTGGAATATAAATAAAAAATGCATTAAAGAATATAAACAATGCATGAAAATGTCCTAAATGCAATCTAAGTTAGCTATGGGAACCTAGTCATGCTTCTAAGTTAGTTTGGGCCTAAAAAATGAGTTTTAATAAACTTTAAAGCCACTTTAAATCCATGGACAGATTTGAAAGTAGTCTTGAAGTGTACTTAAAACCCTAGAATAATGAATAAAAATGGTAAAAAAAAATGCACTGAATATAACCTAATGTGCATACTAAAACTATCATCAAGATATAGCATCATGATCATACTTCTCATAATTCATTTAATCACAAGGGAAGGGACTCACCTTTGCATGCTCCCTCGAACACATTTTATATATTAATCAAACATTCCAAGTGATAAAAAAAATAAACTATGATGAGAATAATGCTAATACTATACTTGAATAGATTAACAACCTACTATAAAGGACTTAAACATGCATTCTTATACATTGAAAATCCTTTCATGCATACTAAAAGAGATTCTAAATATGAACACCTAATCCTAAACACTCAATCCTAATATGGTATGATAATAGAAGAGAAGAAATATGCACATATTCCATGTATTATTAAACTAATCCCTATCATACATACTAATAAATAAACCTATCATGCATACTAACAATGAACTAAATCCTATGCATGCATACTAACAATGAACTAAATCCTATGCAGAAAAAAAAAAGTAATCTAGCATGATCATAGAAGAAGAAGAAGAAGAAGAGGAAGAAAAAAAAAAAACATTAAACTACATAACCTACTAACCTCTTTCTTTGCCTACTTCCCACTTGCTCCAAGCCTTCTCTTCAAACTCCAAGGACTCTAAGGACCTCAATGACTTTAAAACTTAAGCTAGAGTGCTATGGGGGAAGCTTGTGCAATTGCTCAAGCCTTTACTCTCCAAGCTAGCTCTCTAAAGCTTATTTTGTGTGTTAAAACTGATTTCAAAGCCCTTTATTTATAGGAAGGCCTGAGTTTGATCAATGACTGAGTTTAAATCTCTTAGGAATGATCCAAGGGCTCTAAACCAGCCTTCCAAGGTGTTCATACTCATCCAAAAGTCCACATGACCGAACTGGACACATGGCAGGGCTTGGAAGAGTCCCGGGCAGAAAAATCACTCAAACTGTGCAATTATTGGCTAACATGATCGATGGACATCCTCCTTGGGACGGTTGGCCGTCCTTCATGGATGGTTGGTCGTCCCTTGTTGGATGGTCATTGATCCTCCATGCTATTTTTGCCCTATGTGGGCCTGTCTCAGCCCGTTTCGACCCGGTTTCGGCATTTTGGGCCCGTTTTAAGTCCAAATTTGATGATTCAAGCACCGAAATGATTGTGATTCGATTCTCCATGTTTTAAGAAGTGTTTGAAGTGAAAATGCATTGACCGAGGTCAAATACTTAGGGAAAAGTCGACCGATTAGCTGTTTAGGGCCTGCCGGGCCCAAATTAGGGTTTTGAAATCTGCTAACCGATTGCTCTTGAAATCATTTCTTCTTTCGAAACAAGTTTTAAAATGTTTTAAGAAAGTGTTTTGAAGCCTTTGAAGGCTTTGGTTTTATAAAAAGATCGAATCCCGGTCGCTTCCGGTCGAAGCCCTAATCTAGGCTTTAAAGGGCATTTCGAGCCTTAAGAGCCAATCATGAGCCAGAAGGCTCCACAGACCTAGTCATCGATCAACTTAGCTACCAAACACACTTTAAATATCTATGCCAAAGCCTTGAGATCATTCGAGACATGATCGACAGTCGTTCAGGGCTTTTGTGATTCAAAGGACAGTATTGCCCTTCAAGTCACAAAAGGCCTTATTTTCTATCAAGCCTGGCACAGAATGCCATGGAATTTTGCATGGATGTTCCTAGACTCCCTAAAAACTAAATGCAAGAAGAACCGACTCAATCTGACCTAAAAACCTATATGCGATTGTGAACCAGCCAACCTAGATCGGGAGGCCTCTAGTTCACTTTGGGGGTGTTTTCTAGATCTTGAGTGGATTGTGGATGGTGTTTATCTATCTCGATTTATCATTCTCTATTATCCACGTTTATCCTTCTCTATTTATCCACTCAAGATTGGGTTTTTTGAAAAAAGGTTGAGAGTTTGTAAAAAACTAGGAGTCGCCACCTTATTTTAGGGAACAAGGAAACCACAAAAAAGAGTTTTATTTCCAATAAAACATTGACCCCATATTTTGAAAAAGCATGGTCTTTTGAATCAAAGTTGGATTCGGGGGCTAGGTTACGAAGTGGGAAGGTTCCAAGGAATTCCTTGTAGGCACCCACCTCGCCCTAATTAAAGGTTTCCTAATTAAGTTTGGGCTTTATCAAAATCTTTTCAAAACAATCCTAGCATATCTAATCAACCACAAAATATGAATAATAATATATAATAATAATAATATATATAGTACAAAAGTATACACAATTCTAAGGATCTTAGGAGACTAAAAGTCAACCTAAGATTGGACTTGCGCCCTATTGACTGCCTACGTACCTTACCAATTGCTTGATAAAGATCAAAGTCCACATAGTTCGATTACCCTAGGACTCTCCTATTGCAATAAACCACATAATCGTAGAGATTCTATCTTATCTTGGACTCTAGCTTCGAGAGTTTAAGTTTGATCAAAATACTTGTTATGAGAGATGTAATTTCATTCCATTTTGAATTCTTTCAAAATCATTTTTAGAATTGTTCTCGAAGTAGAATCCTAGGTAAAATAGAACTCTATTCTTATTGTAATTCTTACAACAAAGAAGAGTCCTAAGTGGGGTAAGTGGCCCCCCTAATCCTAGGGTTTCTAACTAATCCTAGGTTAGTCTAAACACCTAAAATACTAAAATATGCATGCTGGAAAATTCTGGAAAATAGGTAAAAAATGCAACCAAGTATGTGAACAATGCATGAAAATGTCCTAAATGCAATTTAGGTTAGCTATGAGAACTTAGGCACGTTTCTAAGTTGATTTAAGCCTAAAAAATGAGTTTTAGTGCACTTTTTGGTCACTTTAAACCCATGGACAGATGTGAAAGTAATCAAAAAGTGTACTAAAAACCCTAAAATAATGAATAAAAAATGATAAAAAAATGCACTTAATGCAACCTAGTATGCATACTAAAACTACCATCAAAACATAGCATTTAATCACAAGGGAGGGGACTCACCTTTGCATGCTCCCTCGAACACAATTGATATTTTTAGGCACACTTTAAGAGACAAAAATAAACTAACACACCTAATATGAACAATGCAAACTCATCCTAACAATACTAGCATGTGATTATTTTGCATAAAATATCCTAACATGATTACTAACCTAAAAAAAACTTAAACATGCATGAACATAATCCTAAATGTCCAATCCTAATATGGTATGACTAAAGAAGAATGGAAGAAGAGAAACATGCATACATATTATAAAAATAATTCCTAAAGAAACAATAAACTAGCCTATCATGCATACTAAAGAAATATGGAACCTAAACTATGCATGCTAACAATGAACTATACCCTATACATGAATACTAACAATGAACTAAATCCAATGCATACTACGAAAATAAAAACCTAACCTAGCATGATCAAAGAAGAAGAAGAAGAAGAAGAAGAAAAAAAAAACAAAACTTTAAACTATAAGCTACTAACCTCTTTTTTTGCCTCCTTCCCTTTTGCTTCAAGCCTTCTCCTCAAGCTCCAAGGACTCCAAGGACCTCAAGGACTTGAAAACTTAACCTAGAGTGCTATGAGCGAAGCTTGTGCAATTGCTCAAGTCTCTACTCTCCAAGCTACCTCTCTAAAGCTTATTCTGTGTGTTAAAACTGATTTCAGGGCCCTCTATTTATAGGGAGGCCTGAGTTTGATCAATGGCTGAGTTTAAATCTTTTAGGAATGATCCAAGGGCTCAAAACCAGTTTTCCGAGGTGTTTGAACTCATCCCAAAGTCCCCATGGCCGAACTGGACCCATGGTAGGGCTTGGAAGAGTCCTGGCAGGAAAAAAACTCTGAGATATGCAATTATTGGCTAAAAGGATCGACAACCATCCCCCATGCCAATTTTGGTCTATGTGGGCCTATCTCAACCCGTTTTGACCAGGTTTCGGCTTTTTTTGGCTTTTCGGGCCCGTTTTAAGTCCAAATTTGACGATTCAAGTGTCGAAACGATCGTGATTCCATTCTCCATGTTTTAAAAAGTGTTTGAAGTGAAAATGCATTGACCAAGGTCAAATTTTTAGGGAAAATTCGACCAATTAGCTGTTTAGGGCATGCCGGGCCCAAATTAAGGTTTTGAAATTTGCTAACCGATTGCTTTCGAAATCATTTCTTCTTCTCGAAAAAAGTTTTAAAATGTTTTAGGGAAGTGTTTTGAAGCCTTTGAAGGCTTTGGTTTTATAAAAATATCGAATCCCGGTCGCTTCCGGTCGAAACCCTAATCTAGGCTTAAAAGGGCCTTTTGAGCTTTAAGAGCCAATCCTGTGCCAGAAGGCTCTACAGACCTTGCCACTGATCAACTTAGCTACCAAACACACTTTAAATATCTATGCCAAGGCCTCGAGACCATTCGAGACAATATCGACAGTCATTTAGGGCTTTTGTGATTCAAAGGACAGCACTGCCCTTCAGTCGCAAAAGGCCTTATTTTTTATCAAGCCTGGCTCAGAATGCCATGGAATTTTGCAGGGATGTTCCTAGACTCTCTGAAAACCTAATGCAAAAAGAACCGACTCAATCTGACCTAAAAGCCTACGTGCGATAATGACCTCTATCTAATTTCCCACAAAGGTTAAACTGGGAACTTAGGGTTTTGACACCCTATTTCATCTCTAAACACAGGCAACCATTCATGACCATACTCATGGTCAAAAATGGATGTCTACAGAAGCCCCTCATTGATGTTCATGGCTTCGCAGTGAATATCAACAAAAAAAAAAACATCCCATTTTTGCCACGACAAAAGAGGGATAATCGAACCAATTACTTATCTGAACCATCAAAATCATCTTGAAAGCTTCGCTTCAAATTCTCTCTTCCTAGAAGTCTCACTTCCAGTTATCTCAAGGATTTTCAATCCTTTTGGAAATTTCATTTCCAATTAACTCGCCCTAGAAATTTCATTTCTAGTTATTTCAAGGATTTTCAATGCTTCTGGAAATTTCATTTCCAATTCTCATTAAACTTAGCAATCTTCGACTGTCCTAGAAATTTCATTTCTAGTTATCTCAAGGATTTTCAATCCTTTTGGAAATTTCATTTCCAATCATCTTCAAATTTGGGAGTCTTCGACTCACCCTAGAAATTTCATTTCTAGTTATCTCAAGGATTTTCGATCCTTTTGGAAATTTTATTTCCAATAATCTTGAAACTTGGGAGTCTTCGACTCACCCTAGAAATTTCATTTCTAGTTATCTCAAGGATCTTCGATCCTTTTGGAAATTTCATTTCCAATTATCTTAAAACTTGGGGAGTCTTTGACTCACCCTAGAAATTTCATTTCTAATTATCTCAAGGATTTTCAATCCTTATGGAAATTTCATTTCCAATCATCATATCATATCTTAACATCATCCAGATTACTTGATATCCTTCTTATATACATTTCATGTATACTCCATCAATGCTTCATGCATTTCACAAAATCTTATGGATTTGGGCCTCCAAAATGGGCTTTTCTCATTAGCCACCCTTCATGGGTTCACTTACTTTCACAATCCCCTTCATGGGTCTCATAATCTCATCATATCAAATATATTCATAATCATTTCATGATTACAAACTTATTTACACAATCTTTTCACTCATTCATTTCTATATCTCATGGTTTTCAACTAACAATTCATCATTTTATGTGAATTTCTCTATTCACAATTGCTCAAATCTCATCTTTGTATGCATCAATTCCTCTTTATTTCTTATCAACTCATCAAATATCATTTAATCTCAATCAAATGCATTTTCCTAAATCAAAATTGAAAGGAAATGAGCCAAAATTGGTCAAAATAGGCCAAAATAGTCAAAATTGGGCCTAATGGACTTAAAAAGTCAAAATTTGGCATCAAGAATGGATGACCATCCACTCAAGGATGGCCAACCGTCCAAGGTGGACGGCCAGCCGTCCCTTGGTGGACGGCCACCCGAGCCATCATCTCTTATTTAGGTGCTTTAAGCCCCCATTTGCATATTACTTCAAATTTCACACATTTTGAGACTTTCTCTCTCTAGGTTTTCCAATTTTTCTCAAAAATCCATCAAATTCAATTTCATTCCATCCAAATCAACTCCCAAACACTTCTAGTCTTGTTAATTACTTCAATTTGTGAATCAAAAACCTAGGATTTCATCCTTGCATTTCAATTTGGGGATTCAAAACTCAAATATACATATACCCATTTTCTCAAGTTCATCCTCTACCTATACTCATGGCAAATAGGTATGAATCAAAGTACCCATATATGAAGATGAAGAGTTACAAAGCACCCTCACATGATCCCAACAACACAAGCTTGTTATTGGAGCCTAATGCTCATCTCTCCCACATCCATACTACACAAGAGGTAAGCTTACTTTCCACGCTTTTTCATTGAATCATTGATATCTAGATGCTTCAATATTGATCTTTGGATATTGTTTGATGACTTGTATTTATGAAATTTGTATTTGGCAAAGCTTAGGAGCCCCATTTCACTAGCTTCACAAGCTTGAAATGTTGCCCACCAAGTGTTTGATAAAATTCCCAAGAGACTAGAATTTGATTTTTTTTTATTTAAATTTCTCATGCCATGATTCAAATATGTTTTAAACAACATTTGGATACTTTCAAAAATTTCATGACAAGTTTTCACAATCATTTTCAAAAATGTGCATACTAGGTGTTTGTTAAAATGCTTAAAAGGAGCAATTTTTAATTTTTCAAATCAATTCATCATATCATGTTTTTTCAAATGTTTTCAAAATAATCATATTATGATAAGTTTTCAAAATATTCCAAGTAATGCATATATCAAAAATTTGCATGAATTAAGACTTAGCTTATTTTTTAAAACATTATTGCATAAAGTGTCATTTTCATGACTTTTAAATAATTTTATTTCAAAACTTATGCTAAGTATTTATTTCATGATTTTCAAAATTCTATTCTCTTAGGATTTTTATTTCCAATTCAATTTTCATGAAAAGAAGTTATATGGTATTTTAAATGAATTATGCTAATTCTTGATGTAAAATTGAAAATACCAAAATTAACTACATTAATTATGGTATATATTTTTTGAATAACTCACAATTGACAAATCATTTGAGAAATAAAATTTGAACATTTTTTGAAAATGTGTCATTTTGTGAGTTAATTTTGTATTTTTTATTCAAAGAATTAGCATAACTTATCTTTATCTTTACAGCTAGAGTTCGACATCAGGACTCGGTCGTCTCTACAGGGCATTATTGGATGGTGGGCTAAGATGGATACTCTTCAACTATACGTCAAAGCTACTATCCGAAGGCTTGGTTTTGGAGACTTCATCGACTCATTGTGGGTTGATACCATGGATAGACAGGCTCTTATGGCCTTATCTGAGCTTTGGTGGGACACCACCAACACGTTCCACTTCGAGTTTGGGGAGATGACTATGACTCCTCTTGACTTTACCATGATTACAGGACTTTCCATTGGGGGTCGCCCTTTGGATTTCTATGATGGTGCAAGCAAGAACTTGACTTATCTAGATACCTATCTTGGGGCAGCTGATATGGAGATTGTGAAGAGATCAGTTCACCGAAATACTCTTTTTACCACATTTAGCAATATGCCTGAACGGAAACATCCTGATCACATCGTGCGGGCTTTCCTTTTATATCTGTTTTCATGCACTCTTTTTGCAGGCACCGCTGATTTGGCCCCTCTAGGCCTTCTTGCCAGTTTGGAGGATATTTATACCATTTCTCAGTATGACTGGGGGGGCGCTGCCTTGGCCACCATGTATAGGACCATGTGTTGTCGGTCTCGAGGGGTATGTACCGACTTTGGAGGCATGGGATTTGTCTAGGAGGTATACTCATTTATTTTAAGAAAATATCATAAACTTCCATTTACTTATCTTCTAACAATGCACATATCCTGCAGGTATGTGCTCCTGAGTATCTTGACCTGAATAGCCTTACACTGATTGCTAATGATTTTTCTTGGCCAACCCTCACTCGATATGCCCCAGATAGGCGGGTGAATGCCATTGCCCATAGGCATGATTATGCTTATAGTCGTGCTTTTCTTGCAGGGTTGCGCTCTAATAAGGTAACCATCTTCATTTCTGCTTTCTTTTCTCAATGCTCAAACTTTCTCTAATATACCTCGTCTTCAGGTGAGGTGGAGTCCTTGGCGCCATTGGAGATGCACCATGCCTCAGCTTAATCCTATAGTTGAGATGTCACATAAGAGGATTTTGTTCGAGGGGCCTTTTGGCAAGTACTGGTACCTAGGGGAAAGAGTGCGTATACAACTTTGTGGGGCTCATTCAGCTGCTCGTGTACCTCATGCACCTCCTCCCTCTATGAGGCACACTGTTAGATTGACAGACCATGCCCTAGCAGACGCCAGGGCTGGTGTATTTGCGAATGCTTTCCATCACCCGCATGAGGATTATCGTGCATTTTGTCAGCACTATCTGATGCATCCATTAGTATCGGGATTTCCCCCTACTGAGGACATGCTTCTCATCCTACAGCTATTGTGGCTCCTAGTGAGGGCCTTCATCCTCTGCTCCTTCTTTGCCACCTGTTCCTTGGCAGGTGCAAGTCATTGAAGATGGCAGCTTGTTCAAAGACCAATCACTCGAGTACCTTATAATGAATACCTACATATTGATCCTTCTTGTACTTCGGTAATCACCATACTTTCACCCTTTATTATATGTAGCTTTTTCTCTCCTAACATTTTGAATCTTTTGACCTTGCAGGTGCCCGTATCATACACTGAGGAATGGTTGGCATATAGTGCATCGTTGACTAGAGAACTTCAAATAATGAATCTTGATGCACATAATGCGAATATAGCTGCACATGTAACTCTATCTCTACTCTTTCGATCACCAATGATTTCATTCTTCACCAATCTCACCCAAGCTTTGGGTTTGCAGGCTTCGAGCCAGCCTTCACAGGAGCGCCATGGATCGAGAAGGGATCACGAGGCGTCGGGTTCACGGGGAATGAGGAAATCATCCCGGCGGAGATGATTTTGTATTATTAGGCCTACAGGAGGCCCGCTTAGGGTTTTATATGTAACTTTTTCTCTATTTATGCACTAAAAACCCTGATTTGGCATGTAATTATATCCCAATGAGAATAAAAATATGTTTCAATTGCTTTTTGGTTCAATTTTAACCCGAAAATAGGTCAAAACTGACGAAAATTGAGCACAAAGTCAAACCGGGCGTCAAAAGGTCTTGAATAAGTCAAAATTAGGCAAAATTTGGGATCAGGGATAGATGACCATCCCTCCATGGATGGTTGGCCGTCCTTTGGGGGATGGTCATCGACCCTAGTTCCCATTTTTTGATTATTTTGACGTTTTTTGACTTTTTGAGTGTTCTACTTCGCTTCTAACTCGATTTCTTTGCCAAAAAACTATAGAAACACACCTCTATGCTCATTTTCATCACATTAAACACAATGGAAGCTCTTAAGTTGATCATCAACCTATTCGTAGCAAGAATGCGGGCAGAAGACAAGAAGGTGTTCTCACGGTTCAGCCTGACTTCGTGGTTCTTTCTCTATTATGTGAAGCTTGAAGACAAGCTTCTCAACTCTGTGATCCACTTATGGGACTCTGATCTTCATGTATTTCGCTTCAATTATGAAGAGGTATGTCCTTTATTTGAAGAGTTTTGTGCCTTGATGAATATCTCTGTTAATGGTCCCTTCATCTTTCCTACCATTCGTCGAGGTTATTTCCAAACCTTTTCTTCTCTCTTTGAACTCTCGCCTAGGGAAGCTTCTTTATATATCCATGAAAACTCCATTGATCTTCTCAAACTAGCTTCATTTTTCTTGAGGGAAGGGGGAAAATCACTGGCTCTTCATAGGCCTACCCAGTATGCACTTGCCTTATGCATAGTGGGTTATTTTCTTGTTTCGAACGGAACCATTTTCATACCCATTGAAACATGTGAACTCATTCTGCCATTATCAAAGTCTCACAACATTATTCCTCTGGTGCTAGCTGAAACTCTAAATGGGCTTGACCACTTCTACTCCAATTCTGCTTCTTGTATTAGGGGTAGCCCCATTCTTCTTCAGATGTGGTTGGTTGAAAGACTCAAGCTGATCACTCCTTGTGATGGGCCAAAATAATTATCCCATAATTATTGTTCACGTAGGCTTTTGTTTCTTGAGCGTCGCTCTATTCAGGACATGATCACCTTCTTCTCTTCTCTGACATGGAGAGATATTCAGTGGCATGTGGCTATATGGGACTGTTGTGAAGAGTATGTACTACACACTTCAGGATGTTGTCAGGTGAAGCTTATGGGCCTAAAGCATACATCGTTTTACTGGGCTTCTCGTGTACTTCGCCAAATGGGTCGTGCTCAAACAAACCTCCCTATTAAAGGGCATGTTCATGGGGTAGAGGCGGCTACTCCTTCTTTGGTATCTTGGGCTGTGAAGAAATGGGCTTCAGGTTTATGTTTGAGTCAGGTAGAGGATTGCAATGGGCCTTTTAGGCTTGATGGGGAGTACCGGGCTTGGCTTAAACAAGACTTGGGTTCAAAGGTGCAGGCTATGAAGGATAAGGTTCGAAGCCTCATTTATGATTCTCGAGTAATAGCTCAGTCGGCAGGTTCGTCACTTCCGCCAGATGCGTTACAAGTTAGTACAACTAAGAGAAACAGGGGAAATGAGAATGAAGCCCAAGCCCGTAGAACGAGAAGGACTTAGAGTAGATTAGGGATTTTTTTTTTTTTCTTTTTCTAAGCAATGTAAGATTTGAAGAAAGTAGGAAATATGGATATACATGGCATGTAATAAATCTTTCAAAAGGTTTCTACCTTTTATGGATGAATATCAATTTTATTAAAATCTCAACAAATTTCCCTTAATAATTACAAACGAATCAAACTCTTGATGTTTTTACAAGAAATAGACCGCACCCAAGGTAACTTTATGGGTTGCCTACGTATCCCCGTCCTTGATGCAATTCTTTGTCATTTTTCCTTAACTCTTTGTGATATTTGAGGAATCAGGTCTTCGTAGTTCATAAATCAAATTGAAGAAGTCCACTTCTTTTTTTTTTATTTGCTCTAACTTTTGCCTAAGCAGCCTTTTCAGGTTTTCTACTTAGCGAGCTTGCATTTTTTTATTTTTATTATTATTATTTTTTATTTGAATACCCTAACTTTTGCCTAGGCAGCCCTTTCGGGTTTTCTACCTAGCAGGCTTCTCTTTTTTTTATTATTTTTTTTATTTATATGCGGTATATCTTCAATTGATCTAAATTGGTAGGTTGAGAGAATTCATTCCCGTCAATGTCTGCAATCTTCACGGCTCCGCCTGACAGTATTTCTCTGATGATGTAAGGGCCTACCCATGTGGGCTTGAACTTTCTTCGCGTGTCATGGATTGGTGCTCGGATATCTTTTAGTACTAAATCTCCTTTCTTCAAACCTCTGTGCTTTACTTTCTTACCAAACGCCTTGGTTATTCTTCTTTGATACCCCTGAATGTGGTAAAGTGCCCTCAATCGTCTTTCATCTAGTAGAGCTAGCTCTTCATACCGGTTCCTTACCCATTCTACCTCCGTCAGTTGACTCTCCATGGCAATTTTTAATGACGGAACTTCTAACTCTATAGGCAATACGACTTCCATTCCATATACGAGTGAAAAAGGTGTAGCCCCGGTTGATGATCTAATGGAAGTACGATATCCCCACAGTGCTAGTAGTAATTTCTTATGCCAGTCATTGTAAGTCCCGGTGGTCTTTTTCAAGATCGACTTGAGATTCTTATTCGCTGCTTCAACAGCCCCATTTGTCTGTGGTCTATAGGGAGATGAGCGGTGATGCTTGATACTGTACTTTTGTAAGAGTGCTTCGGTTTCTTTTCTGAAATGTTGTCCGTTGTCAGAGATGAACTCGTGGGGCACTCCATACCGGTAGATGATATTATTCTATATGAATCTCGCTACTTGCTTGGCATTTAATGTCTTGTAGGATGCAGCTTCTACCCACTTTGTGAAATAATCTATGGCGACCAGGATGTACTCGTGTCCGTTTGATGCTGCAGAGGTTACCTTGCCAATGATGTCAATGCCCCATGTTGCAAATGGCCATGGCGAAGACATGGTAGTGAGTGGCATCAAGGGTTGATGTTTTCCACTTGCAAACACTTGACATTTATGACATTTCTTGACATGTAGGTGGCAATCCCTCTCCATGGTTGACCAATGATACCCTAGTCTCACGATCTTCTTAGCTAGCATGTATCCATTCATATGCGGAGCCCCAGCCCCTTCATGCACTTTTAACACTATTCTTTCAGCTTCTTGTTCATCGATGCACAATAAATGCACTCCATCATATGATCTCCGGTACAGCTTTCCCCCACACAGAAAATACTGGCTAGCTAACCTCATTATGGTATTTCTGTCTACAAATGATGCCTCTTTCGGATACTCTCATTTTTCTACAAATTGTTGGATCTCATAGTACCATGGCTTTCCATCATTCGGCTCTCCTTCTTGGATAACACAACAGTAAGCTGGTTCTTCTCGGAACTCGATAATGAGAGGAGTTACACCTTCATCTTTAGGGATATCTACCATGGATGCTAGAGTGGCTAAGGCATCCGCAAACTTATTCCTTAATCTAGACAGATAAAAGAAGTCGATTCGACATAATTCTTTCACCAAGGTCTCTAAGTATTCATGGTAGGGTAACAACTTCTTATCCCGAGTCTTCCATTCTCCTCTAGTCTGACATATGATCAAGGCGGAATCCCCATATACTTCCAATTCTTCCACACCCAACTCCAAGGCAGCTTCCAATGCTAGGATACAGGCTTCATATTTGGCTATATTATTAGTAGCATCGAAGGATAACCTTACAGATAATGGTATCAAGTTATTCTCTGGTGTGACTAACAACACGCCTATTCCACATCATCTCTTATTATGAGCCCCATCAAAGAATACTTTCCAAGGCTCCTTACTTGCCTTTAGAATCTCTTCATCAGGGAAATGGTACTCCGACGGCCTTTCTGTTGACGTTGGATGGTCTGCTAGAAACTCTGCCACCGCTCTCCCTTTCACTGATTTCTGCACCACATATTGAATGTCGAACTCTGATAACATTAATAACCAACGGGCTGTCCTATAGGATAACACTGGCTTCTTCAATAAGTACTTCAGGGGGTCCATGCGACTAATGAGTTGCACTTGAAAAGACATCATGTAATGGCGGAGCTTTTGGGTAACCCACACCAATGCCACACATGTCTTCTCTAATGCGTCGTATTTAACCTCATAGTTAGTCATCTTCTTACTAAAATAGTACACTGCATTCTCCTTTCGAGATTCTGGGAGATACTGAGCTAACATAGCTCTCATCGCAGTTTCAGTGAGTGCTAGATAAAGTAGCAAAGGCTTACCTTGCCGCGGGGGAACTAATATTGGTGGGTTGCTCAAATATCTCTTGATGGTTTCAAAGGCCTCTTGGCACGCGTCATTCCATTTCATGGGCACATCCTTCTTAAAAAGTTTAAAGATAGGCTCACAAATCATGGTCAGCTGTGCTATAAATCGACTGATAAACTGAACTTTGCCTAAGAATCCTCAAATTTCTTTTTCTGTCTTCGGCGGCTGCATCTCCGTGATGGCTTTAATCTTTCCCGGGTCGACCTCTATTCCTTTCTGAGTGATCATAAATCCCAGCAACTTCCCCGCAGTTACTCCAAAAGTGCACTTTTGAGGATTTAATCTCAGGTTATATTGTTTAATTCTTTGAAGGAATTTGCCTAGAGCCTCAAAATGACCTTCTCGATCCTTAGACTTCACGATCATATCATCCATATACACCTCAACTTCCTTATGAATCATATCATGTAATAAGGTGGTTGCCATTCTCTGATAGGTAGAACCAGCGTTCTTTAGGCCAAAGGGCATGACTCGATAACAGAAGGTCCCCCATTGAGTGATGAAGGAAGTTTTCTCCATATCTAGAGGGGCCATCTTTATCTGATTATAACCCGAGAACCCGTCCATGAAGGATAACAGAGCATGACCGGCGGTACTATCTACCAAGATATCTATGTGTGGCAATGGAAAATCATCTTTAGGGCATGCCTTATTCAAATCCCGAAAGTCTACACACATTCTAACCTTCCCATCCTTCTTAGGCACTGGCACAATGTTAGCTAACCACTCGGGATACTCTACTACTTGGAGAAATCCAGTGTTCATCTGCTTCACTACTTCATCCTTGATTTTTAGTGCCCACTCCGGCTTCATTCTCCTTAACTTCTGCTTAACCGACTTAACCCCGGATTAGTAGGGATAAAGTGTTGTACTATGTCGGTGTCAATCCCTGGCATATCTTTGTATGACCATGCAAATACTTCTATGTTTTCTCTCAACAATCCTATCAATTTTTCTTGTTCTTGTGGTGACAGAGTTACCCCATTGTTAATTATCTTAGGCGATTCATTGGATCCTAAATTAACTGATATTAATTCATCCACATTAGGTCGAGAATGTTCCATTTCCCTTCATTGTTCAAACTCAGGGGAAACATCCTCTCTAGGATCTATATTCATGCCATATACACCCATAGAAGATAGAAGGGATAAGCTGCAAATGCAAAGAATGAAGAAAAATGAATATTTTATTAATTATGAAGAAAGAAGAATAACACAAACTAAACTATTATTCGCCTCTTAATAGAAGAGGGATGATTTTATTGAAAAAGGGAAAAAACGAAAGTCTTATTCTACAATCCTATGGAAAGAAAGCATAGAAATCCTACAAGCTATTATCTGATGGGAGTGAATCTTCCGCGACTGAGTCTTCAACTCGAGGCTCATACTCGAGGCTCCAGTTGGTCAATGGACTGGTGGTATCTTTGATGAGGTGGATAGGATCGGGTTCATGAACATGCTCTTCGATGCAGGCGATCTCTTTGAACATAGCCCCTATAGCGATTTCATCGATATGGTCGACCCAATCAAACTATGTACGCTCTTCGGCTGTGATGGTAGTTGGAGAGAGAGGTAATGAAGTGTTGAAGAAGATTTCAAACCCAGGAACTCTAGCTTTCTGATCTTCAAGGTAAATGGGCTCCGAGAAACCGCAATAAGGAAAATCATCTCATTCTTTGATAAAAGCCCCATTCAAAGTGGATCGGTAGGGTTTCAGAGTGAGGTTAGGGACTCGTCCCTCTTCTTTAGCCAACTGTCTTTCTCTTCTTTTCTGTGCCATCTCTTTTCTGTTAACTTCGGTACTTTGATAGCCCAATCCAAAAGGATAAATTACTGAGGGATACTCGATGGGACCAGGCGTGCCTTGATGACGATGACCTAAGCCCATTCCTGGAAAGAAGCCCATGTTTTTCATGATCTTACCTACTTGCATATTCCCATATGGACTACAGTCTAGCACCATTTTCTCTTTACATCCAGATTCAACCTCTACACACTGTATGTATTCAAAACCTGTCAATGGTACTTCTTCGATCTCTAGCTTGATCTCACAGATAGGTACATGGGTATGAGTGATCTCAGAATCTCCCTTCAATGTCACCACTAAGCCTTTGTAGGGGAACTTAACCTTTTGATGGAGGGAAGAAGGCACAGCCCCAATTGGATGGATCCAAGGTCTACTAAGTAGAAGATTGAAACAAACAGGCACGTCTAGTACTTGAAAATCGACTTGGAATTCTACAAGCCCAATAGCTAGAGATAAAGTGACCAGGCCAACTACTTCTCTTCGAGTGTTGTCGTATGCTCTCACAGTTTGCCCTGATGGTTTGAATTCTGACGGTTCGATGCCCAAGGAGGTGGCGATGCTGAGAGGACACACATTCAAGGGTGACCCATTATCTATTAACACTGTAGGCATCCTTTTACCCATAGTATCCACAGTGACATACAAAGCTTGCAAATGACGAGGCCCTTTCTTTGGAAGGTCTGATTCTGTGAAGGATATTGACTGCCCATGTTGAACCGGACTGACCAGACTGACTAAATCCTTGGGTGAAGTGTCAATAGGAATCTGAACTTGGTTGAGTAACCTGAGTACTGTCTGCCTGTGCTTTTGAGAAGCCATTAAAAGTCCCCAGATGGTAATATTGGCTTGAGTACGCTTAAGTTGTTTCAGTATCTCTTCCTCTTCCTCTTGAACTTCAGTGCGTTGGGATCTTTCTAACTCTCCCAAAGGATTGTCGGATTCCAAGTTGGCAGGCTTAAAATGACGACCTCCTTTAGTGACATAGTTAACATCTTCCTCATCACTAGCCCAAATATCTGCTATCTCCTCGGGTGTGTTCATCAAATCTTCCCACTCTATGATATCAATCTCATTCTCTGACCCATCATCTATGGTAGACTTGGCAGAAGTCGAACTTGATCCAAAATACTGGGTCACCCATGGTTGCCTTGGATAGACGGTTTGGTAATGGGTTTCCCCATTCATATCGGTGATCTTGGTTATGAAATACTTCTTAAGGATACTCTGGCTAGCTTTCTCAAAACGGATGAGGTTTGGATCTTTGGGTTCAACCTGAGCCACATGAACGTCTTCTTTAAGTGAGTCAGGGTCACCCCAACCAGAAGGAGCAATGGGTTTTTCGAAGGTGGGCTTCTTCATTTTGGGGTAAAGGACATAGAAATCGAACTTCCTACTAGGTTCTCCTAACATGCCTACTTCAGGATCTCCGGCCTCATATCTTTTTCGCAACTCTCATTGGCTAGTCCCAGTCATGGAAAAGGCTTTTTTGGTTCTAACCTTAGGTCTAATGGGTTCGATCTTTGGCATCTTAAGTTCACAAGAATCTTCAGGGCAGAGAACGTAGAAACTAAACCTCCCATTTCTTTCTGTCAACAAATCCACACAAGGATCTCTAGCTTCAAACCTTTCTTTGAGAGCCCACTGACTAGTACTATTCTTTGATGACTGATCCACATTGCGAGGCTTGGGAAGCCCATTCGAACTAAAATCCGGGAATGTATCTTTCTCAAACTGTCTTCATGAACAATAAAGCCCCCTTGGGCTAGTGAAGGGTTGAGGGATTTCAATCAGACCTTGATCAATGAACCCTTGTACTATATTTCGCAATGTATCACATGATTCCGTGTCATGGCTAGAAATGGCATGGTATTGGCAGTAAAAATTTTTGGGTCTTGGCTTGTACGGGGTAATGAGCCCACGGGCTTGACACTGATGAAACATTTAAATCAAATAAGTAGGGAATGAAGGGTGAGGGCGGATAGGCTCACAGTGGACATAAGGGTCGGCATGGATAACATTGATATTTGCGGGTGGTGGGATTGCATGGGTAGGAAGTGGATTTTGGGTGACATTGGGTTGAGAAGGTGGGGAAATGGTTTTGTTATCTATGAGGTCTTGGATTTCATGGTGGAGACGAAAGCAACGGTTGGTAGTATGGCCTTTGGATTGATGGAAATGGCAGTATTCATTTTCATTGTAGTTTTTGGGTAATGGGTTGGGTGTAGGTCTGGGTTCTAGAAGTTGGAGCAAGCCTCGAGCTTTTAACTTCTCGAAGACTTTTTCCAATGGCATATAAAGTTCAGTGAATTTTTTGGATGGTTTATTTCCTAAGGAAAAGGGTTGGGTAAATGGAGCAGGCTGAGATATGGCATTGACTTCGGTAGCCTTCCCATTGATGACAGGTCGGCGGTTTTTGTAAGGTTCGTCGGTTCGGAGAGCTCCATCAGCTAGAGCATCCTCTACTTGGGTACCAGCAGCGACTAGAGCTCGAAAATTTGGAAGATATTGGAAAAACATGTGCTTGTGATAAACTGGGAACAAATTCTTTACTATCATGCAGATTTGTTCTTCTTCTTCAGGGCGGTTAGCCATTTTAGAAGCCTTGGCTCTCCAGCGGGTGAGGAAGGCAGAGAAAGTTTCCCTTGATTCCTGTTTAGTAGTCTCCAAATCTCTCCTAGTGACATCAACTTCTGTGTTATACCTATAATGATTGCTGAACTCAGTGCATACATCTTCCCATGTCTTCATTCTAGACTCATCCAGTGACAGAAACCATTTCAGAGCGAATCCAGCCAGTGTCTCGTGGAATATTTGGGCTAACAGATCATCGTCAGCCCCTCGTGGGTGCATGGCTCTCACGTACATTTTCAGATGGGTCTTAGGACAACCCATTCCATCAAACTTTTCTAACTTGAGCATTCTGAAATGAGTGGGCATACGGGCCTTAGGGAACAGAGTCAATGATGACATGTCCACCAGATCATCAGACTTCCTAATACCTTTCAAGGCTTTTTCCAGGGCTTCCACCTTACAACTCAACAATATGGGCTCGGTGGAAAAGAAAGCAGGGGTCTTGGGCTTGGATTCTTTATCCAGATCAACAGGCTGAATAAATTCTGTACCAGGCCTAGTGGGATCAGCAACTATCTTCGGTCTAAGGAAACATTCCTCTTCATCAACATTCTCAAACAAGGGATTAGTACGGGCTCGCACCTTATCCTCCTCTTCTTTCTGATGAACTAATTCTTGGACTACTTTTAAGAGTGCTTCGATCTTCTCATCAGTCGTCTTTCCACTAGTTCCAATGGCGGTAGGGGTACGATCTTCGTTACTAGATATCTTTGAATCAACAGGTAGACCCTTAAACAACCGACCGCTATAATCTCGACGCCAAGCCAGAATGCTGGGAAAGGGAAAAGATTTGAATCAACTAAGAGCTTCCAGTGTGAAAATGGATGAATAAGGACAATCTCACATGCTCACAAGAGTATAGGCCTAAAGCCTACATATCAACCTTCACTCTCTCATTCTATCTTATGAAAAACGGGCCTAAGGCCTGAGTACGAATCTCAGCTCACCGCTCACATCTCAATCTTACTACAGGCTTATATCTTCTATCTAATTGACATGGGCCTAAAGCCCCCGTCTCAAAATCACAGCGGATCTAAATCTTCTATCCAAAGGACATGGGCCTAAAGCCCACGTCTCACATCTCACGTCTCACGTCTTCTCCTAAGACTCATAAATTAATACCATTATTTGGGTAGCGTAACACTACCACAGGCCTAAGCTCATGAACCTATAGGGTACTAGTCTTTATTAGGTACCTTGACTCTTTGAAGATACCTCTCTTAAGAGTTTAGGGTATTTCATAAAGGTCTAGTCCTATAGATCCAGGTCCTAATGGTTCTACACACTTCACAGTCAAGGCTCAATGAAAAACCGGTGGGAAAATCCGGCAGCATAACATTTATAATAGTGTGTGATCAGGCGATATAGGGTATATGTCCTAAAGACAGTTTACATGGACTAATGCAAAGGGTAGGCTGAGTGTACCTTACTCGCTCGGTTCAATCGATATACTTAACCACATGTGACATCAGGAATGCCGCGTGGGTCCAATAGTACGTGATTGGTCCGTTTGATATACCCGATGGTACTTGGCAAGAAGGGTGATGACTTTCGCATACATGGAACCCGAGAGTCAGAGAAATAGGGCCCAGGGCTAGGCTCATCGTTGGCTTTAGCATACAACGTCCTAAACATGCAGAGTCAATGTGCACACAATGCAGAATTTAAGTCACAGAGTCATACAAATGCAAGTGATTGATTTTATTAAATTAAAAAATTGAAAAGCCCAAAAATAGTCAATTGGAGTTTAGCTCTCGACATCCCCAGTGGAGTCGCCAGTCTGTGAACCAGCCAACCTAGATCGGGAGGCCTCTCGTTCACTTTGGGGGTGTTTTCTTGAGTGGATTGTGGATGGTGTTTATCCGTCTCGATTTATCTTTATCTATTATCCACGTTTATCCTTCTCTATTTATCCACTCAAGATTGGGTTTTTTGAAAAAATGATGAGAGTTTGTAAAAAACTATGAGTCGCCACCTTATTTTTAGGGAACAAGGAAACCACAAAAAAGAGTTTTATTTTCAATAAAACATTGACCCCATATTTTGGAAAAGCATGGTCTTTTGAATCAAAGTTGGATTCAGGGGCTAGGTTACGAAGTATGAAGGTTCCAAGGAACTCCTTGTAGGCACCCACCTCGCCCTAATTAAAGGTCTCCTAATTAAGTTTGGGCTTTATCAAAATCTTTTCAAAACAATCATAGCATATCTAATCAACCACAAAATATGAATAATAATATATAATAATAATAATATATATAGTACAAAAGTATACACAATCCTAAGGATCTTAGGAGACTAGAAGTCAACCTAAGATTGGACTTGCGCCCTATTGACTGCCTACTTACCATACCAATTGCTTGATAAAGATCAAAGTCCACGTAGTTCGATTACCCTAGGACTCTCCTATTGTAATAAACCATATAATCGTAGAGATTCTATCTTATCTTGGACTCTAGCTTCGAGAATTTAAGTTTGATCAAAATACTTGTAATGAGAGATGGAATTTCATTCCATTTTGAATTCTTTCAAAATCATTTTTAGAATTGTTCTCGAAGTAGAATCCTAGGTAAAATAGAACTCTAGTCTTATTGTAATTCTTACAACAAATAAGAATCCTAAGTGGGGTCAAGTGACCCCCCTAATCCTAGGGTTTCTAACTAATCCTAGGTTAGTCTAAACA
>JAESVK010000744.1:1205417-1228032 GCA_017140935.1 Hamamelis virginiana
TATATATATATATATATATATATATATATATATTTTTTTTTTTTCTTCAGGAAATGATATTGGAAGTTAGGTGAGTTCAGATTCAGTTGTCGTTTACAGATTTTGGATTTAAAAAAATATATATATATGTAGGCAATGGGTATTTAAGTTGGACGTTATCTTCATTTCATTGCTCATTTAGCTCTGTAAAAATTAACCTTCTTGGATATATTGCCCCAGGGCCCAAGTCAGCCAAATTTTATTGGGTTATAGGACTGTATTGTGTGTACCATTTTCATGAATTTTCTCTGCAATGTTGTTGAAAATAGATTTGAAATTTCATGTGAAAACAAATTGTTAATTTTCAGCAGTTTTTTGTTGAGGTACGGAAACTTTTAATGGGAATATATGTATTTAGAGTTTTTGTCTCCTCTTTCATTCAGCAAAACCATGAATGAAAGAAGATTTTCTATCTAGAAAAGGAGGAAAAAGGGGCTGGCGAGAGTTTGAGCGACTTGGTCAGATACGTGTTTGTAGAATTGAGGCTTTTTGGGACTGTTTGATTCTTTGGAAGACTCTGAAAAAGGATCCAAGCATTTTCCTTTCCTTCTCTTTATTCTTTCTCTGGACCAAAGTGTGGTTTGGGCTCTATATCATTAACAGAGATCAATGCATTAGTAAACCACCTGTTTACTCTTCTGAGTGCAGTGTTGGGTTTACAAATTTGTATGTAGATTGATCGGGATGGTCTTTGGGTGGATGATGCATATGCATTCCATGCACATGTGTCATGCTATGTGTATGTATGTGTTGTAACACCTGTTACTTTAATGAAGTTTGCTGCTCAAGGCATACTTGAGATGATTATTGTTCAAATCTTTCTAATTTTTTGGGAATTTCATCATCAAGCGATGTTTGCTGATGTTTTCTTAAAACAGCATACTAAGACACTAAGGTGTCTCTTCTTTTGCTTACTTTTGACACTGATATATGTCTTTTGGATTCAGCTATTTAATTGCATCAATGGGACTTCAAGTACTTTGGAGCTTTGGACTTGCATGTCTTGATGTCTATGCTTTGAGGATAAAGAGAGACCTTCAAAATCCGGTCCTAGTGAGCCTGTTTGTTGTAGGCGACTGGGTATTTGACTTGTTACTTAAACTCTTGACTGCTTTACTCATTCTTACTATCAAGGACGCATGAGCACTTTCATATAAATCAGATGTGTGTGTGCTTGCTGAAATTTTGCACTTAGTCTATCTCACATATCAGTCATTATTGTTTTTGTATATTTCTCCACATTCATGTTGATTGTGGTCTTCCCAAGCATGTGCCCCATGGACTGGTTTTCCTTTCCAAAAGGCCATTAAAGAGCTGCTTGTTATCCTTTGAAGAGGCATTGCATATACTATGCGGGTTAAACTCTGTGAGGCTTCTGTTTTTTTGGCCAACTAAATGATTTATCATTTGGGATTATTTTGTCAAGTTATTTTCATGTTTGATTGTCAATTATGAACTTGTACAAAAGAAACTAGAGCAAAATTTTCATGTCGCGCCCATGCCTCCCATGGAAACAGTAATGATCATATCTGAGGGTACAGCATCCTGTCAGCTTTTTGAGTAGTTATAGTGCTTTTATTAGGCTGCTTGGTGTTGCTGGTATCTTGTGATCTTATTTATTGTCTTAGATGAGAATTGATTTGAGTTTTAACAGAGTAGATTGTTCTTCTCTGAACTTGAGCTCTCAGAATCCTTATTGTAATGGGTTTTAAGAGTCAGGCCAAAACCTTTAGATATGGGGTGGGTTTTCTGGGTTGCCCATGCTTGTGCGTGTGGTTAGGAAGGGGTGGGTTTTGCGTTTGTAGGCATTTACATTTGTTAGGTTTTTCTTGGCTCTGAAATTTTATTTCAGAATGTGGAGAAACCTTTGATAGTTGTTTTACATCTGTAGCCATTTACATTTGTTAGGCCAAAACCTTTGATAGTTGTTTTACTCTATGTGTCAGTTACTTGGTGAGAATATTGATTATTTTATAGTTTTACTAAAAATCCTTAATTCAGTTGGAAGTCAAGGTGATGTGCAATTATCCAGCAACTGTGGAGTAGACAAAATGAACTTGATCAATGCTAAATGTCATAATGCTAGGTGATCCTGGACTAGGCAAGAGCCAACTACTGCAAGCAGCAGCTTCTATTTCTCCACGGGGAATTTATGTGTGTGGTAATGCTACAACAAATGCTGGTCTCACTGTAGCTGTTGTGAGGGATCCTATGACGAGTAATTATGCTTTTGAGGCTGGTACTTAAGCCTTCGTTTTATTTAATTATTTATTTATTAAGTTGTGATGTTTAAGCTATCTTATCTGTAAACTCTCTGGTTTTGGAAATGGATATATGGTGTGCCTTTAATTCATGTCATGGTTTATGGAAAACCTTCACAAGTATTTTAACTGAATTAAAAAAAAAATAATAATCATAACCACAGCATCAATTCCCTTTCTCCTCCTTTAAATTAATCTTTAATTGGTTCAACCATGGAGCTTCCCTTGTGGTAAAACTTGGAAATGTTTGTTGCTATAAAAAATTAAATTTTAATATGTTTTTGTTCCTCCCAAATGGTCAGACAGTAGATTAATCCAAGATTGAAGAAGTTGTGATTTCCATAGTCTGCAATGGTCATAGGCTGGATGATCTCTAACTCATGGGTTGTGTGCTTGTTGGCAGAAGGCACTTCTGATACTTCTCCAGTTTGGAAAATGTGGCTTTGCATTGGAAGTCCCTGTTTTATTGTTCTCAAACCTGATAATATACAGAATTCCCCATCAGTGTTCATTTTCTTATGTGAATGCTATTATTGTGGCCTAAAAGACTTATCCAAGAATGAGAAACATCCCAAGAAAGAATTTGAAGTTATTCAAGCACTAATAAAAATCTTGTATGAAAAGGGCAAATATTTTGGGTTTACTCCCCCATTGTATCGAAAGTCATTTAGAAATCCATCTACTGATTTTTATGGTATTCTATGTCTACAAAGGGGCCATTCGTGGGGGTGTTGCCCACTCGTGGTTTAGATGATGTACCCAATATAATTGTTTTAGGACCATTGGAGCTTCTTGGTGTCTGTTGCTTGGCACGCCCACATTCATGAACAACCATAATTATTTTCCTTTCTCATAGTGCTCTACTTTCTGTGCAGGATGAACTTATTGCACGCCTGAAAGGTGCGGTTAATTAACGGGCCGGATTCTTTTTTGAAGTTTGGCAGACAAATCGAATTTCTTGAAGTGAAATCTACTCTTCGAATGCCTATGACTCTTGCGCTGTTGAATTAGGTGATTTTCTTCTTTTTGATATAACTTAGTGTGCTTTTGAACTAATTTAAAGTAAGAAAAATTAGAAGTTGTGGATCTCTAAGAACGCATATTATCTTCTCTTTGATCTTTTACATTATATTTTAAGTATAATTTCTTTTTAGGTAATGAGAATTTATACTACAGTTTAAATGAGTAAAATATGACACTCAAAATGCACATAAGAACCAACTATATAATATTTGCATTTTAGAAATGATCCATTAATGACCAGTCTACAAATTAAAATCCGGACCACTCAAATTCAGTCCTCCATGTAAATCAATGGACCGGCATAAATGGGCCATGTGAGAAATAGAGGGCTAGATGGTGAGTGTTCCAAATTTTAATTTGTGGATCGGTACTTAATGGATCAGTTTTGATTTGCGTATGTTATCTTTAAATGAGAGGGTTTTGCCACACATGCCTCAACCCAAGCTCAACTTTCCCAGGACTTTTAACCTACTTGACTCATTCATAGAGGAACTATATCTAACTAATTCTAGAGAACGAGAAATTTGGAACATTGAAAAAACCATTATTTTTCTAAGTTAAATTATTATGTAGTTTGTGAAGTCCATTATATGGGCTTTTAAATATTTGAATATTTACTTGTCTAGTTGGTACTTCATGCAAAAATAGCCCTTGGGGTATGTTTTGACTCCCCTTCAGTGGGGTAAATGTTGGATGTTCAACCAATGGGCCTTATTGTAGATATTTAGTTTAATGGTGACAAATTAGGCTTTTAGAATAGTTGGTATTGGAAATAATTGGAACTTGTAAAATAGTGGGAAAATAAGATCTTAGGGAACTATATGAAGTAATATAAGGGGCTAATTCAATAAATTATTGAATTACATGGGATACATGTTACATGTGAGTTACATATACTATATGAAAACTTGCATATGATTTTGGCTTATACACGTTAATGAACTTTCTCATTAACTTCCCTCCCCTCAATTGAGTGTGATTTGCCATTGAGGAATTGCTCTAACCATTACGTGGCAATAAATGCTTCATCATGACAGTTTTGGCTTATACATGTTCATGACAGTTTAACCATTATGGGGGTACCCTAGTAGTACTAGGCTAGTGGGAAAAACTGAAATTTTATATTGATTTATTTACTTTACTCTATGTCTATATGTTTAGTCTTTCTCTTATGTTTTTGGCAGATGAACTTGGTGATTTTGCAACAGAGCTTAAGCTTTCCCTTTTCCAGCTCGGAATCAGTCCGCAGATAGCAACATCAATTATGATGCAGGTTTATTGCTTTTCTACATCAAACATTACATTTATATTGGTTAAATGGTTAGTTAATTTCATTCATTCCACGTGGTTGTCAAAGCATTTGGTGATGTCCTTTTACGGTTGTACATTGAATAAGTCATATTGAGGCTAAAGGAGGGTTTATTATTTAAATTAAATGGTTAATAAAATCTCATGACTGGATGAGCTTATTATAGATTATTATTAAATAAATTAAATTGTATCAAATGTACTATATATTAATGGGAGAGGTAGGATGTGCAAGGATGTGTCATTTGAATGTAGTAATGTTGAAATATTGTGATTATAGAAGTGCTATAAAACTCTTATATTGTCAGGTAAAATTCTAGAATGTTGCAAAAACAAACGGAACTCTGCTGGATTTTCGCCTCAAAATGAAACAATATATTATTTAATATTAGAAGGATTCATATGATTGTTGGTTGAATTGCTTATTAGTAGGAGTGGTAGAATGTGTCATTTGATTCTTCTTGCTATCATATATACTATTATTATAGAAGTGTTAAAAATATAGAGCTATTGTAATTTGTGAAATATATGTGTATTTTAAGTTGATAAAACTCTTATATATTATCAGGTAAAATTTTGGAATGTTGCAAAAACAGACGGAACTCTGCCGGATTTTCGTTTCAAAATTAAAACAATATATTATTTAATATTAGGATGATTCATGTGATTGTTGGTTGAATTGCTTATTATTAGGAGTGGTAGAATGTGTCGTATGATTATTCTTGTTATCATATATACTATTATTATAGAAGTGTTAAAAATATAGAGTTACTATAATTTGTGAAATATATGTGTATTTTAAGTTGATAATAATTTTTTGTAACAATTATGTTGTTTTTGTAGTTTGAAGATTATCAAATTGGAGCTACAAGAAATGAAGGATGGATGAAGTTAATTTTTTTTGTTTTGGTGGGTTTATTTTGGAAAGGAATGAATGTGGGAGAAGTATGTACTTTTAAGAACTATATACAAATAGTTCTTTTTAGTGTTTAGATCTTTCAAATTCATATAATGTAAAGAATTTGATTTTGAGAATTTATTTTAATGGAATGTGTATTTTTCTTCATGTTAGCGGTAACGTTTATATGATGCATATGAAGATTATTTCAAACAAGCCAAAAAAATTTAAAAAAAATAAAAAAAAAAATATTTGCGGCGTTTTTAAAACGTCGTAGAAATGGTTAAAAAGATTTTTAAAGGCATTTAATATTTTTAAAGGCGTTTATTAAATGCCGCAAAAAACTTTTAAAAGCGTTTTTTAAACGCCGTGAAAACATTTTTAAAGGCGCTGTTTAAACGCCGCCAAAAACTTTTAAAGGCGCTTTTTAAACGCCGCGGAAGGTAGTATTAAAGGCGTTTTATAAACGCCTCAAAAGATCAAAACTTATTAGGACGGTTCGCCAGAAGGCGTTTTATGCGGCGCTTTTAAAACGCCTTGAAAGGCCATAGAAGGCGTTTTTAAAACGCCTCAAAAGGTCTTTTTTCTTGTAGTGAATCTAGAAATTGCGATAATTTAAAACCTCCCTCAAATGTAATTAGCAGAGATTTATAGTCATCTCATGACAAATTATATTTGAGGGACCTAGACTGTGATCCATACCCATGAGATTAGCAGAGATCTATAATTACCAAGAAAGAATAAGTCGCCGATAGAAACGATTTCTCCATGGATGGCAGAGAGTTCTTAGTATGATTCGGTTGCAGAGCTAACATTCATTGAGCTTTTGCTCAAGAAGATTAAGGAATCGACGGGACGGGTTGCTAGTGACTGGATCGATTTCAGCTTCCCTTCCGATTCTCTTCTTTGGTCTCTTTATAAAACCCTCTCTTCAGCAATTATTTGTGTGAAGAAAAAGAGAGAGAGCAAGATCCACTTATCATGGAGGGTGTCGGCCTACCGACACTCTTAGAAATTCTTGTGTGTAAATGATCTCATGGTACAACCGGGTATTTTGCATCCCAATAGTTCAAATAGAAGATTAATAGCAATGATGATAACATGTGGAATGATGATGATGATTAATCTCTGATGTTCTCAAGGAGATGAGGAAAGCAAAGTTTGGATCAACGAACACTGTATAAAAGAGGAACTCTTAGTGCAACTCATTTAGCCATGATACATGACAGAAGAGAGTGAGCATTTAATAGAGTTTCTCAAGAAGGTTGTTATAGGGAAGCTTGTTGGCTGCTTGCTGGTGGCTTTGTAGATGGACATGAAGAAAAGTGATATTATTTCTACTATCACAAGTGACAGTGGAGACAGAAGTCATCACAATTCTTAGATATGTGATGAGAAGAAATTATGCTTCTGAGAAACATGATCAAAGAAAGCTGAGCTTTTGATGTGTCTGAGAATAAAACAAATAGGATCATGCCAAAACATTTGATGTAAGCTCTATGTAATGAAAGAAAATGAGAAAACTGTTCATGAATCAAGACATAATGCAGCATTTTGAAAGAAAATCGAGAATCAAAAGATGAGATTGAGATTGGAGTGAGTAAAAATGAAGGAAGAAGCCCAAATTTATAAGAAAAAAAGAATCACGTGTATGGACAAAAAGTCAAACTGATTTAAAATTTTTGAAATACGAAATCTGACAAAGCTGTTGAAAGATGTCAGTGCTTTTGAAAAAATTGGATTTTTCTTTTGGAAACGTCTAAATTTTCTAAAAAGATGTGATTTAGTTTGAAAAAAGAACCAGATTTCACGCTGAAAAAGTCGGCTGGTAAAGTAGTGATTGTTGGATTCTAACCATTTCATAAATCTCAGATGAATTCAAGATTTTCAATCATTCAAAAAAAATTTCAACTTTCTGAATTGTGATTTCATCTTTTCTGAGTTTGTTCAATGGCTTCCCAATGTTCTCACAACATTCCTGACTTAAATGAACCAAGTGTGGCTTATACTCGTCCTACCATTGTTCCTCGGGATAACAGATTTTCCCAAAGGTCCAATGCAGATGCTGTGAACGAGTCCATGACCTTTTGTATAAAGGCTACCCATTCAGTGGCCAATATGGTCCAGCGCATGCGAGCTAGAATGACTGATGTTGAGCGATTAACTCTTCAAGTTCAAGTTCTACAACAGTTAATTGCTGGGATGAAGAAGAAGAATAGGATCTTGAAGAAAGAGAATACAGATTTAAAATTTCTAGTGGATTCATATGCCAAGGAGTTGGATCCAAGGCTTAAGAAGCTAGAACAATATAATGACCAGATTCAAGGAACTCAAGAGAAGCTTTTGGTTGAAGTTCAAAAGATTTATGAAGCTGCTCATTCTTCTCGAGATCGCCCCTCAAAAAGTGTTTAAAAAAAATGTTTATAAGAAATGCAATATTTTATTTTTATTTTAAAAACAAGTTTATATATATATATATACACACACACATACATATAAATTGAGACATGCTCCCCCTCAACAAATGCATACATAAAGTGTAGTAAGAAGATCATGTAATGTCTAAAGGTCTACACATACCAAGATCACGTCGAATAGTGCAAAACGATCATAATTGAGAGGTTTCGTTAAGATGTCTGCCAATTGATGGTCTGTGCCTACAAATTCAAGTTTAACATCTCCTCTTTGCACATGATTTCTTATGAAATGGTGCCTAATTTCAAAGTGTTTTGTGCGTGAGTGCAAACATGGATTTTTAGAAATATTGATAGTACTAGTGTTGTCACATCTAATGGGGATGTGATCAAGTGTGACCTTAAAGTCCTCAAGTTGTTGTTTCATATACAAGATTTGACTACAACAACTTCCTGCTGCAATATATTCAGTATCGGTTGTGGAAAGAGATACTGAAGTTTGTTTCTTGCTAAACCAAGAGACAAGCGCGTGGCCAAGAAAATGACAAGTGCCACTAGTACTCTTCCTATCGGTTTTACAACCCGCAAAATCAGCATCCGAATAACTTACAATAACAAAAGGAACATGCTTAGGGTAAAATAATCCTAAATCACATGTACGAATCAAATATTTGAAAATACGCTTAACAGCAAGCAAGTGAGATTCCATAGGATTAGCTTGAAAGCGAGCACACAAGCATACACTAAACATGATATCCGGTCTACTAGCAGTTAAGTAAAGTAAACTACCAATCATACCTCGATAAAGCTTTTGGTCTACTTTCTTACCATGTTCATCACCATCAAGCTTTGTTGAAGTACTCATAAGAGTGGGGCTTGGCTTAGCGTTTTCCATACCAAATTTCTTTAACATGTCCTTTACATATTTGGCTTGATTGATGAAAATGTCATTTTGAGTTTGCTTGATTTGAAGTCCAAAGAAGAAAGTCAATTCTCCCATCATGCTCATCTCAAATTCATCTTACATACATGTAGCAAACTCATTGCATAAAGCATCATTAGTAGCTCCGAATATAATGTCATCAACGTATATTTGCACTATAAGCATATCACTATTTGTAATCTTAATGAAAAGGGTAGTGTCAATTTTGCCTCTAATGAAATCATTATTAAGCAAAAATTCACTTAACCTTTCATACCATGCTCTTGGTGCTTGCTTGAGTCCATAAAGAGCTTTTGAAAGTTTATAAACATGATTGTGCAAATTGTGATTTTCAAAACCGAGAGGTTGTTCTACATATACTTCCTCCATAATAACCATTTAAAAATACACTTTTCACATCCATTTGATAAAGTTTGAAATCTTTATGGCAAACAAATGCAAGTAGCATGCAGATGGCTTCTAATCTAGCAACCGGTGCATATGTTTCATCATAATCAATGCCTTCTTGTTGGTTATAGCCTTGGGCAACAAGTCTTGCTTTGTTTCTGACTACATTACCATTATCAGCATTTTTATTTCGAAAAATCCATTTAGTACCAATGGTGGAATGGTTATGTGGTCTAGGAACAAGTTCCCAAACTTTGTTTCTTTCAAATTGATTAAGCTCTTCTTGCATAGCTATAATCCAACTTTCATCGTTTTCAGCCTCATTAAAGTTTTTAGGCTCAATTTGAGAAACAAATGCAATATGATTGCAACCATCTCTAAGATTAGAACGAGTACTCACCTTGCGTGAAGGATCACCAATTATTTGATCAATTGGATGATTCCTCACAAATTTCTAAGCTTTTGGCAACTCTTGAGGTTCATTTGAAGGTTCCATCTTTTCATTTGAAGAGCTCTCCTTAGGTTGCTCTTGGGGTGAATCATTTGGTGTAGAATCACCAAT
Source organism: Hamamelis virginiana (assembly GCA_017140935.1). Lineage (NCBI taxonomy): Eukaryota > Viridiplantae > Streptophyta > Magnoliopsida > Saxifragales > Hamamelidaceae > Hamamelis > Hamamelis virginiana. The sequence goes on from JAESVK010000744.1 coordinate 1,215,253, forward strand.
GTTGAGCTTGCCAAGCTCTTCATTTGTATTTGATAGCATTTTACTGTTTTCATCCTCATCAACAACAATCTTAGGAGAAAATGGATTAGATTCATCAAATACAACATGCATAAATTCTTGCACAGTTAGAGTACGTCTATTATAAACACGATATGATTTACTATTAGTTGAATAACCAATAAAGATACCCACATCGGATTTAGATTCAAATTTTGCAAGATAATCTTTATCATTCAAAATAAAACACTTAGATCCAAAAACTTTGAAATAACCAATGTTTGGTTTTTGACCTTTCCATAGCTCATAAGGAGTTTTGGCTAGAATAGGTCTAATAACCACTCTATTTCCCACATAGCAAGCGGTGCTGACCGCTTCCACCCAAAAGGTTCTAGGAATTTTATGTTCATTAAGCATGGTTCTACCCATATCTTGTAATGAACGATTCTTCCTTTCAACCACTACATTTTGTTGTGGAGTTCTGGGAGCTGAAAAATTATGTGAGTATCCTTGTTCATCACAAAAATTTTCGATGTCTTGGTTTTTAAACTCTCTACCTCTGTCACTTCTCACACTAATGATGGAGTTTCAATTTTTTTGCATAATTTAATAAATTCGCCATTAGCATCACTCTTGTGAGCAAGGATTAAAACCCATGTATATCTTGAATAGTCATCAACTAAAACAAAGGCATAGAGTTTACCACCAAGACTTTCTACATCATTTGGTCCAACAAATCGAGATGTAACAATTTCAAAGGCCTAGATGTAGATATATGCGCTTTGGGTTTAAAACTAACTTTGATTTGTTTTCCAAATTGGCATGCATCACAAACTTTATCTTTTAAAAAATTTGATTTGGGCAAGCCTAAAACAAGTTCATTTCTAGAAAGCTTTTGGATTAAATCCATATTAGCATGCCCGAGTCTTCTATGCCATAGCCAATTTGTTTCTTGTAGAGCCGAAAACATGTTACATCTTGAGATGCTAAATCTTCAAAACTTGTGATGTAAACATTTCCAAAACGATTTGCAACAAGAATATTGTTTTTGTTTTTATCCAAAACATTACAAGAATTTGAAGTAAAATTCACATAATAACCATTATCACATAATTGACTAATGCTAAGCAAGTTATGTTTTAAATCACTAACAAGCAATACATTGTCAATTGTAATAGAACCATTACCAATCTTACCTTTACCAATAATTTTACCTTTGCTATCATCACCGAAGGTTACATAGCCACCATCCTTGTGAGTGAGGGAGATGAATTTTGCTTTATCTCCGGTCATATGCCTTGACATCCACTATCCAAATATCATTGATCCTTTTTATGAATGGATTTCAAACACACCTACAATGATAATGCAATAAAACTATTGGTACGCAAAACTTTTGGGTCCTATAATGTTAGGATTCTCAATCTTTTAAGTTCATCAAAAGTAATAGTCTTTGGCTCATATGATTTCTTGGAAGAGGGTTCCTTTTTAATCCAAGCTACATTTTTGTCAAGTCCTCTTCTACCTCTAAAAGGATACTTGAATGTGACATGACCTTTTCTCTCACAATGATTGCAAATAACATTAGCATTTTGTTTTGAGTTATGAGAGTGAGAATGAGGTTTTGATTTTGGTTGCTTGGTGTCTCTTTTTATTGATGCTTTCACAAAGAAGTCTAGATAAAGTGAAGACTTTTTAGTATTGGATTTTGATACATATCCCAATCCTTCTTTGTTTAGCCCAACTTTTTGAGATCCTAACAGCCTTTCAAAATTTTCTTTTCCACTTGTAAAAATGAAAACAGTTTTGTTCAAATCTTCAACTTTGGATTTTAAACATTTGTTTTCTTTTTCTAAAGCAGAAAAATCAATTGAAGATATTGAAGTGGAAGGTATGTTTCTTAATGACTCATTCTCCTTTTTAAGTCTCTTAATTTCTAAACTTAAAACAGAATTTTCATTGACTAAGATTGTTTTCTCATTTGTGAGAGTTGAGAGGTTTTTATTCAAGAATTTAAGTTCCTTTGTTAACAAGCAATTTTTATTATGTAACAGTTTACTTAATTCTTGAAATTCCTCTAAAGATAAATCACATTCATCATTATCACTACAATAAGAAATAGATGTTACCTCATTTTCATCGTCTTTTGCTACGAGGCAATGCTCCTCAATGTTGGCATATAGACAAAAGTTTGCAATCTCTTCTCGGATATCTTCTTCATCACTTTTTGTATCTTCAAGAAGATCATCCCAAGTTGATGTAGTAGCTGCCATGGTTTTGCTTTTACTTCTTTGATCAAAGGTTCTCCTTCCATCATTTCTAAAGGTGTTGGAGTTGTTGTTGGTCTTACTTGGACAATGGGCAATTGTATGACCCAGCTTTTTGCAATTGAAACATCTACCATCATTGTTGCTAGTATGTCTCTCATTGCTTTGTCTTGATTGATTTTTGTTCCTCCTTAGAAAGGTTTGGAATTTCCTTGTCATAAGGGACATGACTTCTTCATCTTCTTTGGTGAAGTCATTATCTTTATTTTCTTCAAGAGTTGAAGATTGAAGAGCTAGCGTTCTTTTCACTTGAGCATTTATCTTCTCATTTTGGATGGCCTCTAATTCATTTTTCATTGTCGTTTCATGAGTAATGAGAGAACCTAAAAGCTCATCAATGTTCATCTCTTCAATGTCTTTTGCTTCTAAAATGGCGAGGACCTTTGGACTCCATGAGGTTGGTAGAGAAAGGAGTATTTTTTCAATAATGTCGTCATTAGGATAAACTTTTCCTAAAGCCTTCAATTCATTCAAAAGATTAGTAAAACGAGTAAACATATCACGAACTTTTTCACCTTCATTCATTATAAATAACTCAAAATCTTGCTTAAGCATTAGAGCTTTGGAGCGCTTAACTTGTTTGGTACCTTCGTAGGTGACCTCGAGCTTTCTCCAAATTTCTTGTGCGGTAGCACAAGCTGAATCTCTCTTGTATTCACTCGCATTTAGAGCACAATACAAGACAGTTTTAGCCTTTGAATTAATTTGAAGAATTCTCATGTCCTGGTCGGTCCAATCATCCATAGTTTTGGGAATTTCTTTCCCATTTTCATCTATTTTGAAAACTTTTTGATTTCCTTGAACAATAACTTTCCAAATTCTTAGTTCATAGGATTCAATCCAGTTTTGCATTCTATTTTTCCAAAAACCATAATTTTCACCATCAAAGAGTGGAGGTCGGTCGGGGTTTGTTCCCATTTGGTTTGCCATAGATCTTTAGCTCAACAAACAATATAATGAGCACTTGCTCTGATACCAATTGTTGGCCCAAAATATACTCTAGAGGGGGGGTGAATAGAGTATTGGCAATTTAAAAAAAAACTATTGTATAAATGGGATAGAGTGTTTTTGAAAACTCAAACTTTTAATAACTAGAATACAAGATTAAATCTCAACTCAGCAAAATATAAAGCAAGTAAATAAATTTAAATGCAAGAGATAGAGTTTGAGAAATTCAAACACAAGGATTTTAACGTGGTTCGGTCTCCGCCTACGTCCACGCCTCAAGATCTCCGTCTCAAGGATTAATCCACTATCAATCTCACTTCCGGTGGAGAGTCAAACCTTTACACAGCCTTCTTTCACAGTGAAAGACTCTCACCAAACAAGGTTTATACAAAACCTTAAACTCATAAGAAATACAAGTGAATATGGATGACCACCAATATGATTCTCAACAACACTGAGAATACATCAAATAAGCTCTCAATAGTATCTCTCAAAGATTTAAACTAATTTGCTCATAGAGAGAAATACAGGAATTGAATCACTCAAGAATGATGAACACTTGTAAGCTACAATAGTGTATATGATTGGGTGTCCAATTAAGCTTCATGGCAAGTGTATTCATAGCCTTAAAAATCAGCTATACGTTAGAGCGTTTAGGAGGAGCGTCTTGGCAATCTGCAGATTCAAACTGGTTTAAAAAATACAACAAATCCGTTTGAAGGTGCAGCCATATTTGAATCAGCATTCACAATGTCAAATGTTTCGGCAGCAGCTTTGACAATTACTCCAACAGCAACCTGTCAACTATTCCTGCATAATACTTATACTTTTACTTTCATTTACTTAAGTTTACAATATAAATAAGGAAGTACCCCCCATTTGGATTCAATGGAAAATACTAGAAAATCAAATTCCCAATAAATCAAAATGTAAACAATCAATTTTAGTACAAAAAATAATTTTCGTCAACAGTATCAAAAATTGATCTATCGAGTAAGGTATTAAATACCTCGTATGAAAGCTCCCTTAAGACTGTGCTCAGTTGATGAGTATATAGGGATCAATTACCGCCAAAAATTATTTTGAAAATCTCAGTATATCAAAAATTCAATTTTCATACTTAGCCAAATTTTTCATAGGGAAAAATAGTTTTTCTAGGAATGGTAACATCTTTAACACTTGAACCTTCAATTTATGGATTTTGTTGTCCATTTGTTTGCTCCTGTCTTTTTTGAAAATCTGTCGTACAAATTTAACATTAAGTACAAGGTATTTGGATAACGCATCGGCAAATGTTTGTTATCATTGAAACCATATAACATATGCTGGATTGGAACCATTTAGGCTAACAAAAATGATTACCATCCCCTATTAAGTCCAAGAAATTTAACCAATTTTTATTGTATTTGAATTTATTTTATAATGATTGACATTAGGAATTTAGGATAGAATATAACTTGTTGACTCTCTCCCAAACAGTTTTGATTTTTCATGAGATGATCACATAATATGATAAGGTCTTATATTTAAATTTATACTTAATTTTGATTAATTAGTTTCTAATTGGAACTCGATTTGTTAAATTAACATATGCTCTAATAAAATTCAATAAATTATAGGAGTAATAGAATTCTTTCAAATTAAATTAAAGCAAAAAAGTAAAATTAAAGCAAAAAAGTAAAATTAAATCCAAGATATTCGGCACGGGAAGCAACCATAAATAAGATTTAAAGTAAAAAATAAAATAAAATAAAATAAAACAGAAATCATAAAATAATGAATTATGATACAAATAACATAAATATTACATAAGTAAGATTTGAAATTGAAATAACATGCATGAGGTTCAATTTTCACGTTTTTTTTTTCTTTCTCAGATTTTCCGGCACCTAACTTGTATAAATAATTAAGATTTGTATTTAAAATAAAAGAAATCATAAAATTATTGAATTGTTAACACGAAAGCATTCTATATGTAATTAAGATTTTAAATTCAAATAAATAAAAGAATTCATAAAATAAGGAAAAAAATTTACTGGCATTAAGGTTTTTTTTTTTTTTTTTTTTTTAAATTATTAATCAACTAACACATACTATTCCTTGTGTGAATCTAAATCAATATGATATAATTAGAAATTGTAAAAGAATAACAATTGAATACATTTCAATTGATGCGAATCCAAAACATGAGAATTTGGGGCGGCATCAAACTGTGAATGTAAAGAAGGACCAAAACTGATGGTAAAATTAAATATAATTTCTTAATTTTTGAAGCGATTTTCGTTTTCCCAAGAAACAAAATGGTGTAGAGATATAAATAATGGATTAAGAAATTAGCCTCAATGTGAGTGATGGAAAGTAGAGGAGAGTTTGTAAGAATATGAAAGTAAAACACGTAGAGTACCTGGTTTGAAATTTAAGTATTCAAAATCTTGATAGTATATATCCGTGAGAAAGAGATGCTCAATAATCTATGTCTTCTGTGAAATTGTTGATCCATAGTTGTGTACAATTTCGTGAAAAGAGTAAATTTGATGGGAAGATGAAGAGAGTCTGGGGAAATTTGGTAATTGATGAAATGGTAGTTATAGTCAAAGTTTGAAACTCCTCAATTATAGGGAGTTGTGGGTGACGGTATAAAGACGTATATGTCCTTAATATCATGTTGTGGTTTTATTTTTCAGAAGGGCAATGCAATGTTTGGAAAGAAAAAGTGACCAGGCAAACTCCCCTTCTCGCTTTATAGATAGTATAGATAATTAATGGTGTTACGAAAAAACCTCTATTTCGATCAGAAAATTGAAAAAAAAAAAATTATGTGTTCATGTTCGCATTCGGACTGGTAATGCCGAATATGAAGCTTTAATATTCTGTAAGTTAATGCCGAATATGAAGCTTAAGTATTCGGTAAGCTAATGCCGAATATGAAGGTTTACTATTCGGCAATTTACATATTCGGCATTAGTTTTAGAAAGACTGCAAACTACATTCTATTTTTTGAAGTGAAATATAGTGTTTCATATTCGGCATTAACTTACTGAATATTAAAGCTTCATATTCGGCATTAGCAGTCCGAATGCGAACACGAACACGAACACAAACACATATTTTTTTTTCTTTCAATTTTTCGATCAAAACATTGGTTTTTTCCTAACACCATTATACCATAATGGTTATAAAATGCTACTTTTCATGTTTTGAAGTAAGTTTATTCCAAATATGATGTTTACCAATAATATACAAACAAACCTAAAATAAAAGTGTTGGGGTAATATGTTTTAGGTTTAGTGTTGGGGGTAATGGGTTGCAAATAGAATTGTGTCTTATATTTAGACTTGGGGCATTTTAAAACTTTTGTTTTGTATAGTAATGGGTTGCCTAAAAATTAGTGGGCTGTAGTTAAAAAATGGTAAATTTGGAAAAATAAAAAATTTAAATGGGCTGCCTTTAGTAAAATGGTGGGCTGTATATAGCCCCACCCTTAAGCAAATTCATCACATTTTGCACTCAATGATCAAAATAATAGTACCAAGGTACCCTACCGTACTTCCATTTACCGACTTTTGTCCCAAAAATTAACTAGGTTACACATTTTTCACCTAATAGAGGCACAAATTAGCTAAGTTACACTTTTTCAATTGGTGGATGATATCCATGCTCCAACCCTTTATATCCACGCTCCACAATCACATATATAAGAGTAAAATTTTTATTTTACCCTTGTACCAACAAACCTTCAATTTAATATATTTTGACATTCTGCACTTCAGTGGAGTCAGTAGCAGAACATATTTTAAGAAATCAACCGTTAGATAAAATATTCATCTTATAAATGTCATGTCTGCAAAAAATAACAGTGATCCAACGGGCGGTTTTGAAAAAACTGACTGCAAAAATTGTATTCTTATAGTGATTCAAAATACCACAAGTTTGCAGCCAGTTTTTTCAAAAATTGACTGCAAGATCAACTTGATTTTTGGCAGGCATGACATTCATAAGATTAGTATTTTATCTAATGGTCGATTTTTTAAAATATGTTATTCAATTAACCCTATAAAAATGCAGAATGTCAAAATATATAAAACTGAAATTTTTTTACATAAGGGGCAAATTTGCCATTGTGGCCATTTGTCAACAAGTTTGAAGCGTGAACGCTATTCGTTGGCCTTTCAATTTAACTAAGATGTTCTAAGATTAACTACAAGAAAATAGGTTTTTAGCCACAGTAATTTAGGGATGAAAACTAAAAGTGTCGCTGAAACATATTTTTAGGGACAGTAATATTTCCATCGCTAAGTTTCCATTGCCAAAACTCTATTTTTTTCATTTTAATGTTGAAAAAATTATCCCTCACTCTATGTTCCGTCGCAATTTACTTTTAGTGACTATAATTACTATCGCTAAATCTAATGATTATAATGGCTGTAATTTCTGTCCCTCATGATTTTAGTTTTTTAAATATTATTAAATATAGCCATGGTAATTCCATCGCTAAATCTAAAAATTATATTGACAGTAATTTCGATCCCTAATAGTTCTACTTATTTAAATACTATTAACTATAGCCATGATAATTATCAAGTGGCTAATTATAAATTTATAGCCACAGTAAAATTCGGTTGCTAAATATCCTAATCATGTTGAGAAGCATTTTTTTTCTGTCAGATTATTGTTCCCCTGTTCCAAAAGTTTTTTTCCCCCTCCCGTTGATAATTTTTCCTTGTTTCACATAAGATTAAAAATCTCCATTTTAACTTGGTCTTTTTGTTTCATTTATTGCATGCTTCAATGTCCAGTATATTCCTGAAACCTCTCATGAGATAGCTTGATTCTGATAAGTATATGAGCTATCTTCTTCATTCTAATTTATGGTTAATAGATTTGTTTCTCTTTTCTTATATTTTTTCTTGTTCGTCTAACTATGCTATCTATGTAATGTTATATGATTGATACCCAAACAATCCATATGTTGACCTTTATCGCGATTGTTTATAATTTTCACATTGTATTATGTAGGGATTATTTATAGTTTTCACATTGTATTATGTAGGGATTTTTTCTTGGTTGGTTGACCAACTAAACTGAACTATAAGATGGGTGTCGATCCTTTTTTATTTTTTTTGTTTTTCAAATGCTGACGCTGTGGAATTAGAGCAACTATCTGAACTTAATATGTTAATGAGGCAATTTGATTTTTTTCTACATTGCTTTTGTCTATTGACTTGAGTGTTTTTTCTGTATTTCTTGCATGATATATTTAAATTATAGTGATCCAACAGTTGGTTTTTGAAATAAAAGCCGTTAAAAAAATGGTGATATTTTGAAGAACAAATAAGTTGTTTATTTTCACAATGACATATTTCAAAAACCAACCATCAGATCACTGTGATTTTTTGCAGGCATCACATACAGAGGAGGGGCATCTAATCCAACGGTTAGTTTTACGAACTGTCATATGAAATTGGTCATATGGAGCCGACCTTACGCAACTTTGAGTAAGGCCGGCCTTATAGTATCATCCCTCTTGTTGGTATAACTATTTAGCGACGCTCACAGTACGTAGCAACAGAAATTTAGGGATGGAAATTCTATCGCTAAAAGCCTTTAGTGACAATATTAAGAGTTTTACTGACAGTATTTTACTGTCGGTAAAAGTCATATTTTTTGTAGTGATTTTTAATTTTCTTTATTTATTCGTTATACTAAATGTTTATACAAAAATTCTATATCAGCCGACACTTTAACCCGAAATTTAAAATCACCATGACGTGTCGTGGTATGAGTGGTGTGTGAAAAAAAGGAAACTAGTTTTAAAGGAGAAACTTCACCACTCAAAGAAGGACACATCAAGATGATTTTTAATTTCGGGTTAAAGTGTCTGGTGCTATAGTATTTTTCATGTTCATATAAGAAATTTTTTAAATAAATCGATGTCGGAAATGCAGCCCCTTGCAACCTCTTCTTTCCGTGCGGGGGAATGTGGCTCCCATTTATGTACTATTGTACTCTCTAATTCAACCTCCAGTTAGCTCAAAACTTATGGTATTTATATTTTTTCTACTGAACTTGAAATGATCATAATATTACTTCATAGGTACTTCAATTTGTGTGATATTTGTGGCTAAGGAAAACTTGAAGAGTCCACTCTCCATTTTTATAAATTAGGGAGTATAATTTATCTTTTTTATTTGCACAACCAGCACAAGCATGCGTGTGATATGAATCTTGTTATTATTATTTAAAAAAAAAAACAAACATTTTAATGATGGAAAGTGCTTAACAGCCCAAATTTTTGTCCTTAATAACATGGCGAATGATGGTCCCATTGGTACAAATAATTGATTAGAATAGCTCTCTGTCTCTTCTCTTTCTTCAATATATTTTTGATCCCCTTCTATAATATCTCCTCATACGTGTAGGAGGGTTCATGCTATTGGGACATATTGTGTGTGAGAACAAACTGTCCCTCATTTTTCATATTCCTTTCTTTTTCTTTATCGATATAAAAAAAGAGACTTTTATAAGAAAGAGAGAATTAAGTTGGTAATATGCATGATTTATTTTCCAATTTAAAATGTGTTTATTTATTTATAAGGAAAAATTATCTAAAAGTCTCTCAAAATTCGGCTGTATACCGGCCATGAAGTTCAAAGCATTACATTTTATACCATGAATTCCCTATGATAACCAAATCTATACTTCGTCAAATAATCTAATATTATCTTATATATACACACCAAGTAATAAGTGCCACTTCTTACACCACATGCGAGCATGAACTCTTTTTCCTTGTTTTCCAAGATAATATTATTAAGGGGAATTGGCCAAAAGTCTCAAATATGAAAACTTTCATGAATAAAATCCTCCAAAGAATTCTTTTTGGCGAAAAATATTTTTACCACCTTTAGACCCTCACTTTTCGCACAACAACGTACCATTCACATCGGTTTACATTCAAACTTTAAGAGAAAAAAAAAAGTGTTCCGAAAATATCTCACGTACATCTCTCTTCAATCTCTTCTTTCTCTCTCTCTATCATTTTTTTCTCTCTTTTTAATCACCTATTTTTCTCTCATCTTTTTTTTTTCCTCTCAATATATACGAAATAAATTTCACTCCCACAAATCTTTCTCCTAATCAAAATTGAAATACGTGCATCTAGATGCAATGAAAATACACTCCTGACCGAGGCAATGAAGACATACCTTTATGTAGTGAAAACACACCCTTGTGCAGTGAAAATATTTTCCAGTGCAGTGAAAATACACTCCAGTGCAATAAAAATAATTCATATGCAGATTGAGAAGAGAGAGAGAAAGATGAGAGAGTAAAATGAGATTGAGAGACATAGAAAGATATGTGAGTGAGAAAATTAAGGGGAGAGATTTGTTGGAGATGAGAGAAATTTTATCTAATGATATGATCACAATTTGTTAGAAGGTTGTTACCAGGGCAGATCCGTCAGTTTCAAAAATATTTTTAGAAGTTTGGGACTTTTCGAATGAAAAAATTGCTAATTAGAACTTTAGGAAGGAAAGAATCTTCTTTGATATTTTTCATTCTATTTCGAATGAAAAATATTTTTAGAAGTTTGGGACTTTTCGATGAGAGAGAAAATGATTTTTAAAGTGATTGAAGAAATTTGAAATTTTTTATCTCAAGAGTTAATTAGAGTGGGGTTGTAAATGAGTCAAATCAAGTTGTGTAAGTTTAGTTTAGGAAGTAAATGAAATCAAAGATGATCGAAAATGCAGTTGACTTATTTATCTCAAGCGCGATCCATCTCAATAATTTTGAGTAATTTAATAATTTATTTGTTTAAAACATTAAAACATTATACATGGGCTTGACTCAATACATAAACTCATTCAAAATTAAGATTAAATTTGGTTTGTTAATCTTATGAACGAACTTAAATGAACATCTTATTGAACTCATCTCTAACCAAATTAATTTGAATAATTTAATTCGTCTTATAGTCAAACTTAAGAGTATGCATTTTAAAAAAGACCCTTAAGAGCATTCATGTAATAAATACACAAAAAGTAAAAATAACCTTAAGGGTATATATGCAAACAACATGATCGAAAAAGTCAATATATGAGTGCTAACATAGTAATATCCACAACACAATCGTATATTTGCAAATTCATAAAACCTTGAGGGCATACTAATTAAATATGTTTGTCTTTTTGTAAGTGTCTTCATCACCATTGTTCATTTCCACGAAACGCTGCTAGCTTTTTCTTACTGCCTCAAATTGTTGTTGCCTTCAAATTTCAATAACGTACAGTACGTGGGTCATTAAGAAAAGGCTAAACCAAGTTACATGGGTCCTATTTTTGAGCACCATTGGTCTACAAATCTAAGACAATTTCACATGCATGATCTTGACTCCAGACTCCAAGATTTTGTTCTATGCTTAATTTCTTCTCTCCGAATCATTCAATAATATTGAAATAACATACACAAAGAAGGTTCTTATCGTAAGGACACTTTGACTGGGAGAGGTATTTTTGAAAAATCTACCATTAGATTAGATAATCTTTATATGTATGTCATGTCAAAAATCACAGTTATCTAACGGTTGGTTTTTAAAATATAGACATTTAAGTAACTATGACAACATCCAACGGTAAATACTATCAAAGCGTTTCACGGGCTGTTATCAGATCATTATGATTTTTGGCAGAAATAACATTCATAAGAAGATTATCTAATCCAACGGTCGATTTTTCAAAATATCATTCCTATGGCTTTCAGAAGGAACGTCCTTATGATAATGAGCGTGAGGACGTCCTAACACGATCGCTTTTGCTAGATCTGAACTACAAAAGATATATATAGTTTAATTATTTATTATTAAATAAGGACCAGTGAATTAGTTTATATTAATTAATTATGCGTGGCTGTCTTTCATGATCTGCTAGTGAAAATTCGATCAAATACGACCTCACTGCCAGTTGATCAAATCCGAAGAGAATTCAACTCTAGGAGATTTCCTTCAGTTTATATTAATTAATTGATTTTTTGCTTTTTTTTTTTTCAAATAAGCATTGTATGATTTCTTAACAAAACACACAAAAAAATAAATAAATAAAATTAGAAGGTAATATGTTTGATTTTTTAACAAAAAATTAAATAGCATATCAAATTTTATTTCTCTATACCAAAAGTTTGTAACCTTTGTGTTTAACTCAATGTGAGTTTTGTTTTAATTTCTTCTCCCTCATGGTAGGATTTTCATCAACAAAGGATCAGATTTAATTAATTAAAGTCAGAAACGGTCTAAAACACTTTGAATTTGAAGTCTTCGTCTATATGGTTTCGAATGCAAAATTTGAGGCACATAATATGCTTCCACATTTTTATTCTTCTAGTTTTAAACCCTATCCATTTTGAATTAAAAATTATTATTGTTATCTATTTTATCTTGTAATATCAACAACTACTTCAATAACTTTTATATATATATATATATATATATATATATATATATATATATATA
>JAESVK010000744.1:1228132-1244379 GCA_017140935.1 Hamamelis virginiana
AAATAATGTTTACTCTTTATCGAAGTACGGTACATAAAAATCAATTTCATTTTAGCGTGAAAACTTATGAAATTAATAAAGATTCGTGTTTGGTAATAATTTCTCTTCCTTAAATACTGTTAAAATGTACATATTTTTATATGCTTAGATTTCTCTCTTTAGAATTTTTTTTTTTTTTTGAAATTAATTTAGATAAAAAAAAAATTCAGGAATTAAAATAAAATAAAAATAATAATCACTTTAAATCAATAAGTCATTGATAGCTAATTGATTTTTCTATTTAAAAACACGAAACCCGTGCAAGAAGTATTAGCAATTAAGCTATGCGAACACTTCAGTCTGCAAGCACAAATCACAAAAAAATAGCTTATTAAGCTTGCCCTTTGTTCCCATTTTAAAATAAATGAAAAATAATAAAACGTGGAGAATTATTCCAAACCAATTTAGAATTACATGGATAAAAAATATTAAGCTAAAGCACTCAAAAATTCATCAATCAAATTAATCCCATATCTAAATTTTTTATTAGTCATGGCTAAATTTTAAAACAAACCCATATCTATACATATAAACCTAGATGCAACTTCAAAAAGAACCCTTAATGATTTAATCACATATTATATGTAAAAAATAAGAATATAGAGATCTACTCCTCCCAACCATTCTCTCTAATTGTTAAGATATTTGAAGTTTGAACTTTATTGTTTACAGTTTTACCTTCCTCAAAATCCCTCACCCTCTTGGGCTTTGGGAAGAAAGAGAACTGAACAAAATTACATGTGAAAAATATCTTATCTATAGTGCGGGCACAAAAACTATAAAAAAAAAAAATGACAGTGTAAAAGAAGAAAAGACCATCAATTACACTGTAATGGTAATAACACGGAGAAAACAACGTTTTCTCTCCTAATACTTTCTCTCTTTAGCCATCTCTTCCCTTAATTCCACCACAGCCACAACAATCTTCATGGCTTCTCCAAATCCACCATAGCCATCGTCACCGTCCTCTTTTCATCCTTAAAAAGAATCAACTTTTCTCACTCCTGCCTCGAACCAACACCAAAGACTGCAACAACCGTTAATGGATCCGCATCAGATAACTCCCCTCACGCTTCAAGCTTGATATCCTTATCAATTGCTCTGAATACCTCATTAAAGGTGAAAATATAAAAATCTTTTGCTCCTTCTATGCATCCGTGACAAAAAAATACCCACTAATCAATTTCAATACAATCAAATCCAAAACCAGAACCCTATTATTCTCTATGAAAAGAAATTCCAAATTCTGTCGTTTCCCTTTTTGCCAGCTGATTCTTGAGGGAACATATGGTAAAAGATGTGTATTCATATAGGAAATGCAGTTTTGTCAGCTTGCCCAAAGTGTTTGAAATGGGACTGGTGAAACTGCTTAAGTAAAGATCCAAGCTCACCAAGCTTGTCAGATTCCCAAGATCGCTAGGAATTGGTCCACTTATGTTGTTACTATAAAATTGTTGGTACAAAAGCACAAAACAGGACCTCAGAAAAACCAGCAAATTTTACCACATGTAATCTTTTCCTTATAAAACATACATTTCAGGCTAGAAGTAGGAAGTTCCCCCTGGGATAAACATTTAAATTCTAAAAAATGGAAGGTTTCAATGTCTAATTATCAAGTTCAGAGTTCAAAAGCAGAGTATGACATATTTTCTTATTAACATGTCATGTTCAAGTATGATAATGTATCCATGTTTTCAAAGGTGCAACCAGGGCCGGCCCTGAGATTTGAGGGGCCTTAAGCGAACTTCTAAAATGGGGCCCTAAGTAATACATAATAACATAAATTTTTTTTTATAAAATATTTAACTACCAATTTTTATTATTGTATTTGTTAATACACGTACAAAGTTTGATGGTGCATATCATTATTATAATCATTTAGTAAAAGAAAACGCAATTACAAAAAGAGAGGTTGAATAGAAAAATATACCGGCTCAATTTCACTGTCTTTTCACTATCTCCATCAATTACTAAAATAGCATTTATAACTCTTCCTTCTGCATTTATAACTCTTCCTTCTTTTTCCTTTTTTCATGTCCAGAAATATACTTTCTATTAGGATGCATAATTATATGATCAAACCTAAAACAAAAAAAAAAAATTTAAAAATCAATTAACTTCTCAAAAAAATTCTTAAGAAATTTTCAATGTTTATATATCAAAAGTTATTTCTCATATGATAATGTTTCGATTAAAAAAAATAGTAATAAGAAGCTAATACAAAAGCACGTCTAAAGTCTTAAATCAAATTCTAAAAATCTCAATCTCATAACAAAGGACAATAATATATTATAAATCTATAATACCAAGCAAATATAAAGTGCTAAATCCTAAATTAAAATCCTAAATAAAAAATTTCAATCCCATATCAAATAAATGATAATAATAATAAATTGAAAACAAAAGGATAACAATAAAGAAAAAAAAAATGGTTGCTTACTTGCTTTCTTTGAGTTCTTCAAGTTAGGGTCCTTTCGTCCTTGGAGAGTGGAGACTCTAGGGAGGAATTAGAGGATAAGAGATGGAGAAACAATTTTTTTTTTTTTCCACAAGAGAAGCAATCAATCAATCTAAGGGAGGGGAAAAGCCAAAAAGAATAGAGATTTTTTTTTTTCCCACAAGAGATAAGTAATCAGGCATCCAGGGAGGGGAAAGAGACGAAAATGTGAGAGAGAGAAGAGGGAAAGAGAAAGGGACTTTTCATATGCCAAAAAGTCAAAAAAAAAAAAAAAAAGGAGGCAATCTTCAGGTGAAAGTTTCGGCAGATGGGGACCACAAGTAATTAGAATTCATTTGAAAGAGGGCTAACTTATTGCACAGCCTTTAAAATTAGGATTTGGACCATTCTTTAAATTATTAGTCCAAGCCCAAACCTAAATGTCATACGGTCTATGGAGAGGGGCCTTGAAGAGGGGGCTTTTTTTTTTTTTTTTTGGGGGGGGAATTAATATATATGGACTAAGGATATTGGGGGGGGCCTTTTTTTTCCTATAGATAATGGGGGCCTAAAGCAGCCGCTTGGGCTGCTTTAGGTCAGGGCCGGCCCTGGATGCAACCATGCATGGCTATATGACTAGGAGAGGGGTTGAGGCATAAAGGATTGATAATTATCTAAAGTTGGGAAAAAAAAAGTACAATATATTTTGACAGTGTAGAAAAGGGGAGAGGTAAACTATCATGGACAATATCCCAAACAAATACACCAAATTAGGGTTTCTTTCAATGGATCAAGTATGTAAAGAAAAATCAAATGCAAAAAAAAAAAATAATAATCAAATAACATTCTTGCGATTCCCACACAAAGCGAAACCCATGGAGGGATTTTTCTCATGAATGCAAATGACATATTTCTTATATAAATTTTAATTACAGTTGGGGGTCACAATGAAAAATCATATGAACGATAATTGCATCTAAGTCTTGGAATAATAGTTTGATTATAGGTAGCCGAAGAAAATAGTTCTTAGAAAAATAAGTATACTTTTGTTGACAACTTTAACAAACCTTAAGTCGTTCATGTGCTTCCCCAACAGTTCTCCCATCCTTCTTTTTACGCCAACTATGACTGTCTCTCCAGAAAAAACGAAGGACCTTCTTGTTAAAAAGAAACAAAGACCCACCTGTTGAAAAATCCAGTCAGTTATATGGAATACACATGCCAATAATATGAAAAAAGCTTGAAATTGCGATAGGTTATCAATGAAAGGTCTCAAAAAGAGACAAAGAATAAGAAGGTTACTATTTGGTTTTTGGTGGGGACTGTAGAGTGAGCTGGTGGCTCTCATGATTCTGTAAAATAAAGAGCACTTCTGCAGGCTTCAGTCAATGGGTTTGAGCTTCCTTAACCAGATCATTAATATTAAATCATGAGATTAGACAAAGAGAAGTAGTTTAGTTATTTAGTTGTGATTTGGAAAGGCCGTTAACAAATTTATTGCACACAAAATTTAGTTGTGATTTGGAAAGGCCGTTTACAAAACTTATTGCACACAAAACTAATTGCAATGTTATTACTTGTATCACTTAGTTTAGTTACCCACTTTGTTCAACTTGCCAACAGTGTAACTAAGGGTCCGTTTGGATAAGCTACCACTTCCAATTTTTTACTTACTACCTCAACTTCAAAAGTAACTATCAATGCTTTGCACTAGCTATCAAAGACTATAAAATAAAATAAAATAAAACTTCCATTTTTTTGCTTTTAAAAGTAAGAAATAGGAAGTGGCAGCTTATCCAATGGGCCCTAAACACTCCATGACCCAGGATCAGCATGTAAAGATAATTTTTGTCAACCTTATTTTTTTCCTTTAAGAATGTTGAAATAAGAGAAAAGTATGAAGACTGTATTAAATTGATTAACCTAATCAATGTACAAAGCAAGCCTTATATAGGCAATAGATGCTATACAGTATATGGTAACTATATACGGTAAATGGTAAATATATACATTAACATCCCCCCTCAAACTCAAGGTGGTGGAAGAGAAACCAACTTGAGTTTGTCAATCAGATCTTGAAATCGTCCCAAAGGATGAGCCTTAGTGAAAATATCTGCAACTTGGTCAGTGGACGAAACAGGAAGAAGATGCACAGTTCCTTGACCAATATGATGACGAACGAAGTGACAATCAATTTCAATATGTTTAGTACGATCATGAAAAACATCATTGTGCGCAATCTGAATAGCACTTCGATTGTCACGGTACAAAGTAGTGGCAGAGGAATGTGAGACACCCATGGCTTCAAGTAACCAACGAAGCCAGATAAGCTCTTGAGTAGTGTCAGCAAGAGCACGATATTCAGCTTCAGTACTAGACCGAGCAATGACAGTTTGCTTCTTGTTGCGCTAGGAGATAAGAGAATCTCCTAGAAAGAAACAGAAGAAAGTGGTAGAACGACGATCAGTAGGATCCCCAGCCCAGTCAGCATCCGAGTAAGCAAGTAATTCCAGAGAAGAGGTAGCAGAGAAATGAACACCATGAAACAATGTACCCTTGACATATTGAAGGATACGAAGAACAACAGCAAAATGAGTGGAGCGTGGAGGAGACATAAACTGACTAACAAGATGAACAGGATATGCAAGATCTGGTTGTGTGACAGTAAGATAAATAAGGCTGCCAACAAGTTGACGATACAGTGTGGCATCAGGCAGCAGATTGCCATCAAAAGGAGCAAGTCGAGCATTTGTCTCAAGAGGAGTAGCGACAGTTTTGACATCAGTGAGACCAGCTTGAGTGATAAGATTGGATGCATACTTGGCTTGAGAAAGATAGTACCCATGTGAACTGGAAGTGATTTCAAGACCAAGAAAATAACTGAGACTGCCAAAATCCTTCATCTCAAAGTGCTGATGGAGAAAAGATTTGAGATCTGAAATGCCACCAAGGTCATCGCCAGTAATAATCATGTCATCAACATAGAGAAGGAGAAGAGTAAGACCGCGATCAGTCTTACGAAGAAATAAAGCTGAATCATATGGACAGGAGGTGAAGCCAAAATTGCCAATAACAGCACTAAACTTGGCGAACCATGCGCGAGGAGCCTGTTTCAACCCATAGATAGCACGACGAAGTTTACAGACCTTGTGTGGAGGATGATCATATCTAGGTGGAGGGCGCATGAAGGAAAGCATTCTTAACATCCATTTGGAACAGTTGCCAATGACGAGTAGCAGCAATAGCAATCAAGCTGCGGACTGAAGTAATGCGAGCCACAGGGGCAAAGGTCTCCTCATAGTCAATGCCATGCTCCTGAGCAAAGCCTCTAGCCACTAGACGAGCTTTGTAGCACTCTATGGAACCATCGGAACGGGTTTTGATTTTGTCGAGTTGATTCCAAATTCCATACATCTGAGAGGCAAAACTATCAATAGATTGACCTGGAGCCTGATGCAAGCGATGAAGACTGGTCAAGAGCTGATAGCGGTGAGAGAGATCAGAAGTAGAATAGCGGTGTCGCAGAAAATCCCAAATCTCTTTTACAGTCGTGAAGCGAGGAAATTGAGAATGAATAGATGGATCACAGGTACGGTGCAGTGAAACCATGACATGATCTGACTATTTTTATCGACCCAAGCTTTAAGGTGCTCAGAGAATTTGGACTCAGTCTCTGTTTCATCGAGCACAGGTCGAACCGATTCTCCAGAGACATATTTCCAAAGGAGACAACCTTTAAGGTAGAGTAACATAGCATGAGCCCAGAAAAAGTAATTACGGCCATTGAGAATCGTTGGAATGGGTTTAGAAACGTTTAAGTTGGCCATTGCGATTGAAAGTGTCTAAAGGAGGCTGAATTAGACAAAACGAACCTTAGAAACGGATTCACGATGTCGAAAAATGCCAGGAAGGCTGCGTGGGTCAAAACTGTAATTTGCAGAAAGTTGAGGGGCCAAACTATAATTTCCAGAAATATGAGGGGCCAAACCGTAATTTCCAGAAACTTTGGGGCAGAATGGTAATAGCTAGAAAGGTGGAGGACCAAACTGTAATTTTAGAATTTAGTCAACGGTCAACGGGTCATAAATTCGGGTCGGGTATGCTGACTTGGATGGTCCACGTGGCGGCTGATGGGGCAAAATAGGGCTGACGTGGCAGTGTGCAGTGGCTAGGGCTGACGTCAGCGACAAGGGATTGGTTGATGCGGCGCATGACGGCGCTGTTGCAAGTAGATCTGACGCGCGCCAATTTAGGTGGCGCGTGACGGCGGCGTTTGGGCTATTTTCGGTGGGGTTTTGTAGATCGGGAAAATTAGAGTCTTTCGAGTGGTTGGTTGATGGGTTTGGATGGCTGGAAGATTGAGTTTTATTGTTGGACAGGTTTGACGGTATGGTGTTTGTCGGATTCTGGAGGCTGTGACGGTGGTTGATGGCCGAGTTCAACGGTGGAGCAGTGGTGGTAGGCTGGGTACGACGGTGGGGCAGTGGTAGTAGGCTGGGTTGCTAGGTTCGGCGGTGGGACAGTGGTGGCTCTGATACCATGTTGAAATGAGAGAAAAGTATGAAGACTGTATTAAATTGATTAACCTAATCAATATACAAAGCAAGCCTTATATAGGCAATAGATGCTATACAGTATATGGTAACTATATACGGTAAATGGTAAATCTATACATTAACAAAGAAAATACAAATATAACTCCCTGTAGTAGCTCTCATTCACAACTGTAACCAGGATTGTGCTTTTGAGATTCTGCATTCTCAATATGTTTTGTTCTCATTTTAATAATTAAGAAATAAACTCTTATTAAATATGTAATTTTGCTAAACAACTGTACTTTTCTTAGACCACATAAGCTAAACAGGCATGACAGACAATACACAACATCTTAGTAGACGGGGTACCACAAAAATACTGCCAACAAAAAAAAAAAAAAAAAAAAAAAATCATTTTGAAGCACCCTATCCTCCAGAACCTCAACCATATCAATGGAAGACCCACACCCTAAAAATTGCACCTACTCCCTCTTTCCAAAAGCATCACAGCATAGTAAAATAACAAAAATTCCACAGGTTTACCACTTGTTTCATGCCCAAACTATCCAACCACTAAGAAGAACAACAACACAACCAGCAAGCACGAACGGATGCAGGTGGAATCATTACACGCTAAGGGCAGTGAAGAAAATATTGCCTCACCATAGTAACTTATAATATCTTGCACATATTCTACCTAGTTCATGTACTTATGATAATATTAATTAGATCTTCAGATGTTTGATCTTGAACACTCACCCATTATGATTAATCCACTCCAGATCAAACCATGAGGTGCCATAAATCGGCAATGAAGCCAAAACTTTACTCCCCTAAAATCCTAGAACCTTTAAGTTGCATCAATCTGTCTTTAACGGGATGACATTGAGGGGGGGGGAATGAATAAAACAGAATGGTCCTCAAATCTTCAGGGTTCATTTCAATTTTTCAAAAATGTGATATCAATACCATGGGGGGAAAAAAACTAATTAAAAAACAATTAGATTCTAAAAATCAATGACCTTCAAACAGCAGAACCAAAACTATTACAATTTCCACAACTCAACAATCACTTTTAAAATCTAAATAGTTCTTGCCACTTCTAAAATTATAAATAAACAAAAAAAATAAAAGAAGTTGATATATTTACCGGATTGCAAAAGAAGCTAGGGATTTTCAGCAATTATTCAGAAACCATATCTGGATGGCGCCTATACCTCTTTACATCTTCCTATAAAGAGTGTTAATGGCTCTATTATAACTGTTACATAACAAATGCCAGTGGCAAATTATCTTCCTTAGTCCCAACACTCTCCACCATTCAAAATTCCTGTTATTTTGAGTCTTTTTTTGACTCAACAAGTTACATCGGTTAATAATGCCTTTTTCCCTTCCCTCTGGGTTTATAGAAATTTAGTTATGATTGATAAGGGATATATAGAGTTCAAAAAGATCACAATTAACTGAAAGGGAACTATAGTTCTCACTTCTAAAATCAACAAAGATCACAATTAATTGAAAATTGATAGCAATTGACACTACTACAAAAAACATTTTTAAGGACGGTTTTAAACCGTCCTCTTTGATTTAAGAGGACGGTTTTAAATGTGTCCTCATGCTCGATGTCTTTATAAATCATAGATTTAAGAGGACGGTTTTACGAGTGTCCTTAAAAATATGATTTAAGAGGACGGTTTTACGAGCATCCTTAAAAATATGAATTAAAAGGACGGTTTATAAACTGTCCTTAAAAATATTTTTAAGGACAGTTTTAAACCGTCTTCTTAAATCATATTTTTAAGGACACTCGTAAAATCGTCCTCTTAAATCACATTTTTATAAGGACATCGCGAATGAGGACACATTTAAAACTGTCCTCTTAAATCAAATTTTTAATGACACTCATGAAACCGTCCTCTTAAATCTATTATTTATAAAAAAATAAAATAAAATTTCATATTCCTAATGGAACCTATTGTATGGAAGCTTACCAAAGTTATTTTCATTAAGTTTATAAAATCTAAATAATTCACAAGAAATAAAAATATAATCAGTATTACATAAAGATACTATTACAAACCCGTCCCAATACCATTTCTACTTTTAAAAAGAGAAAACTAAATTACTGAAATTTTCTCTATCCAAGCTTCAACTTATATGCATATATCTATTCAAACTTAAAAACAAAACAATGACTATATATAATTATGACTTTAAACTTTATTACTACTACAGTAAAGCAATTCGAGAAAGTTTTAGGAATTCGACAACCTTAGAGAAAAGTTGTATGAAAATATGTATATGGAGAAAAGGGAAATTTATTGCTTTAAATTAGGATTTAGGAGTAAGTTTGACCACAGCATAAGGTACTTATTATCGCTTGCTCAAAGTCACCAGACATGCCCATGGACAGCTCACACTGCTCCTCTGCTATTCCAAGCGCCTTGCAAACCTCAATTCTACAGTTTAATAGTGCATGTTGCATCACAACAATAACAAATGAACTTAGAGAAAGGAGAAAATAGGAAAATATAATCACAATACAGCAATGGGGTGTTTCGACTGTTCGTGAAAATGAAAAGATTCAAATAGCATTTGAAGTGTGAACACACAAGTATGTCAGCAACAATAAAAATGGAAATTAGATTACATATTGAAATGCTTCGATGATTAATGAACTAATCAAGTAATTGTCCAAAAAGTAAAAAAAATAGACTTTTTTCAAAAGCTCTAAAAAACGACAAGGAAACATTCCCATAAAAAGTTTGGCATTATCACCCTGAAGTTCTCTGGTGTGGAGCTATAGTCAGGCATCCCTATAGTCATTAAGCCAGAAAACTCAAGATTTGGGCAGCCCAGCTTAACATGTTTTGCAAGCTCTACACACCCTGACGGTTCAACACCAGATTTTGCTGCAATAAAGTCACAGAAATCAATGAACTGATTAATAAATGCACCTTTTATGAGTTAGATAAAATAAAAGTAACCTAAAATTTGCGGTGAAAGGATGCCAAAAGCATTAGGACAATGATGCTAATTTTGTGCATTCAACTGTACATAAGTCCTGGCCTTCAATATTGTATGTTCAGCAAGCACATGGACCAAAATGTAACTCTGTGGCTGAAGAAAGGTTGGGTATTGGTGACACATGAATAGTTAATAGCAGCACATCCTAGAGGGTTATAACTTGTAAGTGTCTTAAAGAGAGAAACATTGATGAGCAATCCGCTAATACTAATGCAACAAGCAGTTGAAAAAAATTGAGTACTTCAGCACAGGTTGTCCAATATTATCATTTGGCATATGCTTCTCGAGGTGGTCATTGCCTAAAAACTAAGGATGAGTAAATAAAAGTGGACACTATCACAAATCCAAAAAGGATATCATTGCCCTTCAGCTAGTAAGAATTATTGGGAACAGGCGAGCAAGTTGCAATTGCTTAAGTTTGTGATTTTGGTGTTTAGATCAGAGACCCACTTGATAATTGGATTATGAAAATCATGCTATCATGGGGATTTTTCCTTTCCTTTTCTTTTTTTTCTTTTGGTTTTTGTTTTTCTTGGGGGGGGGGGGGGGAGGGAGGGTGGCCAGAGGCAAAGACATAGTATCTAATGTTTTGGCATTATCAATGCTATGGATCTCATTCTTAAATCCAACCAATCTTCCTAATGGATATTGGAGGAAAATGGGTAATGATATTTATTTTGCTTACATGTTTCTCCACTAGTATTCACTTGGACCAAAACCTTCAGAGGCTTCCTTCCGGTGCTTGAAACAACACGGTCGAGATGATTTGCAAGCTGTGGATCAGAAAAATGCATAGTAACTAACACGTTGTAATTATGAGAGATGTGCCATGAGAATATTGATTATTTTAATAGCTAGATATAAATAAATCATATAGAAAATTCGTGATCAACAGTCTTTTAAAAGGGACTTATAGCTTGAAATATAATAATCTCGTTTCTCTTTATAAAGGTACTTTTAAAATGCAGTAAATGCTCAACCAAAAGCTAGAAAGATTTTAGGACACATTTCAGCAATAATGAAAGTTCTCAAGTTTGCAAAACCAAAATTCATTATCTAAATACTTTCATTGAAAAAAAAAAGGTAAAGAAGAGAAAAAGGAAAGAAGGAGAAAAAGCTTTTACCTCCTACAAATATATCAGATGTTGGAATAAGATTTTTTACCTTCTCATTATCTACACACTCAACCATTGCAAGATTTGGAACAGCAGCTGCAGATAGTAAGTAAAGCCATAACATTTGCCATAATCCTCTCTCTTGAACAAAAAAAAAAAAAAAGAAGTAAAAAGCTATAGAACAGGCTAGAGACGATATGTCACTTTATACAATTGCAAGCACTTGATGCACACTCATTCAGTTCTCACATGGCAGGCACATCGTGAAACAGATACAGCCTGGTAATACAAATCCCCTTCTGCCAACCACCAGTCTACTGCACACGGAGTTACTGACGTTCTTATAAATAAGAATGGACAAGGTGTCTAGACCCATTGGTTAGTACTTAGTATCTTTTAATTGCCCAAAGACTGCATCATCCATGGGCAACCCTAAACAGTAACAAGTATAAATCAAACCCACCAAGAGCGAATATTGAAAAAAAAAGGGGGGCTTTCATAAAACAATCATATTAGTATTTTGGCATCACGGGAGTTGCTTGGGAATATATTGGGAATTACTCAGATAACATTCAAAAGATGCTTTCAAGTAAAACAAGTGCCATTCAATTATGACAACCCAATTGAAATCAATTAACCAAAAAAACCTTATATCCCTTCTTCATGGGGTCAGCTACACCAATCCTTTTTCAGCATTCAACAGATTGCAAATTCTCAATATTAATTTTCATAACGTCTGAACTAGTGACTAAAATGTTTTAACCTGGCCTTTTAATCACTGGACTCCCCTCTTTTGCTGCACGC
The DNA here is from genome assembly GCA_017140935.1 of Hamamelis virginiana. Lineage (NCBI taxonomy): Eukaryota > Viridiplantae > Streptophyta > Magnoliopsida > Saxifragales > Hamamelidaceae > Hamamelis > Hamamelis virginiana. The sequence continues at coordinate 1,240,090 of JAESVK010000744.1, forward strand.
TAGGGACTGTCTTTATGAAGAAATAACATTAAACACCACAAAAACATGGGGCGAGTTCCATTCCATAATTACTTAGAATAATTTGGGATTAATTTTTTTAGTAGTATTCACAGTATTATACGTCTTCTGGCAGTATTTAGTAACTATTGGATTATACAGAATAAATTTCAGGAATTGTTCCTTCAATTAAAAGGTAGGGGATAAGTTCGAGAATTTTGGGAATAATTAAACTGTGAAGAAAGAGAAAGAATTCCAAACATAAACATAACAATTCTGACAAACTTTTAAATACAATAACACGAATTTAAACAAAAAAAAAAAAAGGAACATGAGAATACAGTCAATACTCTTTGGATTGTAGAAATGCCATGGAAAATCATAACAATGTGTTCTTGATGGAAGAAATTGAAGAGTCGGAACAATATGATTGGCCACCAACTTTGATTAAGGAAACTGGCACAACATCTATTGTGATAAGAAGAACTAATGGGCAAGTTGCTAATAAGGACATCAGTGAAGAATCTATTAACCATGCTGCTGGTCACAAGACTTTCGAATAATAAGAAGCTAGGGATGTTGTGGTGTTGATAGTGTTACTGAGATTGGTAAGCTCATGAAGGAAGATGTAAAATATGATTCAACCTCTTTAGAGAATGTGGCATCATTTGTGAAGAATACTTATGTTTACCAAAGGGCTAAGATTTTCAAGACATGTGATGGACTATTTGATTGGCTAATTATAATTGCTAGCATATGTTGCAGCAGAAAAAGAGGGCAAGTTTCTTTTAGAGGGGTAGTCTGATGCAATAGGATTACTATGTTATGTTTCATCTGTTGTCATTTACTCTGTGTTAATTTCCAGATCAGGTTCAGACCTGTAACAGAGCTTTTGCACTCTGTTTTGCAGTATCTTGTATTTCTAGCCTAGTTCTTCAATTTCAACACAAATTCTCCTGATTTTGGTTAATTGAGTATAGGTTGCCATCAATTTCTAGCTCCTTGTTGGTATTTATGTCTTGCGAGCTTGATAAGAATCAGTCATTATCCAAACCATTCAAATCTTATTTTATCCAAAAAGAAAAGATGAATACAGGTCCTTACCCACTAATAAAATTGCAATGGTACATATATATCATTATATTTCATGTGATTCTACCTCCAATAGTGAAATATAATGATATATATGGTTTCTTGTCCACTCCGACAGAAAGATCAATAGTTCAGTTGGCTTTATGGTTTCTTGTTTTTTTTTTTTTTTGGATAATTAAAATGGTTTCTTGTTAAATTGTAATTAAAGATGACAAAGTTGTTTTGTACCCAAATGACTCCCATTAAAAATCACTAGGTTTGTACAAATCTATACCTACCATTAAACCTGTCCAAAGCAAACGAATTGCACTTTCAATTAGAAGTGCTAATCTCCTCTACACACTTCATGTGAGAGGCCAGGAGCTTATTTTTATTCAATACTTACACACAACTGCTATGCCATTGGCCTTACGGCTCAGTAGAATCCAACTGCCCAAGGTTTGAGCCGGTTAGGAGTTTGTCCCATGGGCCAACGCTTAGGCATAAGGATCAAATTAGCATGCTTGGGAAGTCAATTACAGTGCAAAAATGGCACACAAGAACATTTAATCGAGCAAAAACAACAAAAATATTATATTGGATAAATACAAATCAAACCCAAATGAGATTTATTGGGTTTTTCACATAATGTTTCATTGAGGTTTCTCATCAAACAGTTTACATGCATTAGCAATGCAAGCTCAACTTACCTGGGAAAAAAAAAATGCAAGCTCAACATTCAATATGAGTCAAACTATCAAACAGCTGAATACTTCACAAAAGCTACAAAATAAAGCTATTATTCAATCTTCCAAGTGTAAAAAGAAACAAACAAATTCAGCCAAAAAATCTAAAGAGAGAGAGATAGAGAACAACAATAAATTCAACCAAACTTCAACTTTTGAATCAAATACATTGAGAATGTATAATTAAGATAAGAAGCAACCCTTTATTCTCACAAATATGCCCAAAACTGTTTTTGAAGCTTTAGAAATGATAGCATAAGTCTGTCGTATCAGAATCAATAAGAGAAAAGGGAAAAGTGAATTGATTAACTGTAACGTTGTTATTAAATCAGAAGAAAACCAACTCTAACGTTGCAATATAAATAACCATCAAGCTATCAAAGAATAACAGAACATTAACAAAAAAAAAATCTCAAATACATGGCTTGAGTTGTTATTAAATCCCAAATTTGCTATCCTATTAAAACAGAGCATTAACACCCAATATAGAAGACAAAGAAAGGTTTAGTTACTTGAATATGAACCAAGCAATTTAGTATACATGTTTTTAAAAAAAAATTGGGGTCTTTGAGGAGAACCTACATGGGCCCATGGACTACACAACAGTGGGTAGCCGTCCCCCTTCCCTTAAACACATTCCCCAACCCACCCCCAAGTTTTGAATACCTAAAACCAAGACTTCTGCCTCATAAGAGGGGAGAAATACCACTGGGCCACAAAGGCTTGTGGTAGTTTAGTATGAATGTTAAATGGGGTAAATTGAATGATGAAACAATGGTTTTAAATATCAACCAATAAGCGATGGTATCAACAGCCACCAAAATCATACAAGGTAACATGTCAGAGGTGTCAAAGTCATGCCAATATAGATATAGTACTGGTTAACATATGCAACAAACCTCCAATACAGTGACAGTCAAGTGAATCACAAATTTTCACATGGAGAGTGCCAAAACCTTTATCTCTTCATTTTCCTACTTCTTCAGTTTTTGCTTGTTAAGGTTTAGAAATAAACTTTAAACCAACATTCAAGATTTTTGAAGGTTGAAAAAAATGTTTGAAAAGGTTTTAAATCAGACAAGCTATTGGTTTGAAGGCTTCCTGATTAGATCTTAGGTGATATATTCTATAAAGCCACAAAATTTAGGGATTTCTATTAGTTTGAGTATAACTAGGTATGATTTACTCATTGTAATGGGCTAAGTTATGTTAGATTAGTTTTCTAGGCATTTCCTCTAATGATTATATTTATGTTCTAGTAATAATTTCTCTATAGTAATTATGTTCTAAGTATTATTTCTCTTTAGTAATTTTGTATCTAATTGTAAACAAAACTAAATAATCAGCATAATTTCCTGGCAACAATAATGTAATTTAACATTCACCATACATAAGAATTACATACATCAATGGAATAAAAATCATTTATCATCATCAATTATTGTATGAGGAAACAATGATGCAACAAAATTCATGCCCTGTATCATGTAGGAGACTGGTACAACTATTTAGAATCATAGATAACAAAATTATACATAAGGGTTAAGATAACACAAGAAAAAGAGTTCTGTATGTTAAAGATGGTCAGAGCATACCACACGCGGAGATAGGCAACTAATAAACAAAATTACACTCATTAATACATATGAATATGATAATAAGAAGTTCTTAAAGTTATGAATCTACTTGTGATACCATATCAGACTCATTAGATACAAAATACTTTATACTTAATAGTTATACCACCTACAAAACAAAAGGGCAAATCCAAGTACAATTCTACAAGAAAATGCAAATATATGGACAAATTGCAAAAACAAAGGACCTATCACTTGGGCGTGTAAAGTATACCTTATCAGCTCCAGCAATTATAGTCTTAACCAGTGGCACAATTTTGCTACTGCATACTTTATACTTTTCCTGGGTCTTCTCAGCAATCAATCAAAGGATTAATGTCTAGGGTGCTTTTTTGGGTTTGCAGGAATTCATAACGAATCAGAAAAGCAGAACTACCAATACACCAAACCCATAATAATTAGATAAATATCAAAATAAAATCATAAGAAACAAGCCAAAAACTACATATTAGGTCAATATTACCTGAGCTCTATACAAACCTGACTAGAACAAATCAAATTTTTCAAATTGCAAAGCGTCAGTTTGAATTAGGAGAAAACAAAAGATTAATAGAATTATGAATATAAAATTTTTGTATGCCTTTGGTCTCTCCATTAAGAAAGATCTAAGATTCAAGAGTTCAAAAATCTTATCTTTTCCTAAATTTTCTCAGCAACCAAACAAAGACCAACAACATCAGACCAAAGATCTGAAAAATCTTTTAACACCACATAAAAATTCTTACCTTAAGATGAACTTGAGGCATACCCCAAGCTAACCTGGGCCTCTTCCTGGGACGCCGATCCATGTGCGTATGAGGAAACTCCGTCAAACACTCCATTTCCATTACCAAACAACA
>JAESVK010000744.1:1244479-1270058 GCA_017140935.1 Hamamelis virginiana
AGAGAGACTATGCAAAAGAGTATTATGCGAAGCAGGGTTCAGATTATCAGAATGTTTTTGAAACCCTAACCCTATTCCTAGCTTTTGAAGGTTCTAACGCAGAGGAGCACGAAACGGTTTAGATATTTTTTTCATGGGAAAGATACCATATTGGAAACGAGAAGAGTACATTGAGAGAAATTTAACCTCTTGCAGGTGATTTGCCGCATTCAAGTAGAATCCTCTAAAATGGACCTCTTAGTCCCAACCCACGAGATCGAAGGTTTGGTGCCGGCATGGGGTTAGGGTTTGAGTAAGGGTTTGGCCAGGGGAGAAAGCTTGCGAGAGGGAGGCATCTCCACTAGGTAGGCTAGTCGTTATGCTCTAATGACTGAGGATTCCGGCGAAGAGGCGGATTAGGTTTCTCGATCAGGTCGAGATGGAGAGGGCGAGTGTGAGATCGAGTGGAGAGAGAGGCAGAGATGGCAGAGTGTTTTTATATATCCTAATTTTTTAGTTTTTATTTAAAAAAAAAATCAAAACAAACCAAAACGGGGGCGTTTTGACATAAGAAAAAGCAAAAAATGACACTTTTGAAATACTGTCCTTAAAAATATGTATTTGTAAGGACAGTTTTAAAAAACCGTCCTCTTTGTATATTTTTAAGGACGGTTTTTAAAAACCGTCCTTAAAAATCTTTCCGCCTCCTGTCCCCTTTTTAACTTATTGTAGTAGTGTGAGACAAATAAAGCAGTTGATAATCTGAAATCACATATATGGAAAATGGTAATTAATAAATGTTAAAAAAGCTTTTTCCATATGTTAGTACTTTATATCACTCATGAGGTTAAAAATGATTAGGAAAAAAAATCTTTAATCCTTAGAAATGCTTAGAAGAATGATGTACATAATATTTTTCTTCATCTAGAACTAAAAAACTTAACAGAAATACTTTTAGGGGGCGTTTGGTTGGGTGTAAAGTGCTATGTAATGTAATCTAAGATTACATTACATAGCTTAAATCATGTTTGGCGCGTTATGGAGCGGATGTAATCCACTTTACGGGGTGTAATCTATCATGAAGAAAGGCTGTAAAATGGATTGCAGACTTCAACCAATGTATTCTGAGTAATGTAATGTAATCTACTTTACAGTCAATTAAATTACATGGCTACCAAACGCATTTCTGGGTAATGTAGTGTTATTCTGGGTAATGTAATGTAATCTACTTTACAGTCAATTAAATTACATGGCTATCCAAACGCATTTCTGGGTAATGTAATGTAATCTGACTTCACATTCCATACTCATCCAAACAAGTGGGATGTAATTTGGAATGTAATTTAAATTACCAATGTAATCAAATTACACTGTAATCTACTTTACAGTCAATTAAATTACATTACATTACAGGCAACCAAACGCCCCCTTACTGATGCGGAGAGATGAGATGTGAATAATTCATACCGATTTAATCAAGATTCAGACAACAAGAAGAAGAACCTGGCTTCGGCGGTAGCTTGTTTTGGGGACTCTGTGCTAGAAAAAAAAATCCTCATTATATAGATGTAGAGAGTGTCAAAGAGATGCGGATGAAAAAATAAAGAAGAAGAAGGAAGAAGAAGAGATATAGCTAAAACAAAAAATATATATAAAAAATCCTCATTATACAATGGTAGAGAGTGTGAGAGAGATGCGGATGAAAAAAGAAAGAAGAAGAAGAGATATAGGTACCTGGCTGCTGTGCTAGAACTAAAACAAAAAATAAAATAAAATAAAATCCTCATTATACATAGGGAGAGAGTGTGAGAGAGATGCAGATGAGGATGAAAAAAGAAAAGATGAAAGAAGAAGGGATATACGTACCTGGCTCGTCGGCTGGTCTCAATCTCTCTCTCATTTTCTTTCGGCTGCAGGTTCTGGTGAGGACTCTATGAGAGAGAAGCAAAAAAAATCTATACGGGTGAACCCTATATTGATTGATGACGTGGAAAAGGCCACAACCAATAATAAATAAGAAAAATAGTGAATTAAGGAGAAAAGAGAATGGCGGAGGAAGAGCAGGGAGAGCGCCACGTAGGATGGACTGCTCTATATATAATAAGATACCAATAATATATCATTCCCATTTGCAAAGTATTAATTGCTTCTTTACTAGTTTATTTATTTAAAGGAAAACTTTCCATAATATATGTACGTTTCAAATGATGTGGCAAATGTATAAAAAGAATCGATTCATTTGGGGTACTTTGTGAGATAGCAATAGATAAATCTGAATTTGGTTTGTTAGCTGGCGAATTAAAGAAAGCAAGCTCGATCAATTGCTGAAAAATTAGGCTCGAGTCACCAGTGGTGGAACTGTGTGTAATGGAAGGGGGGCATCCCCCCCAACTTTCTTCAAATCCATGTATTATATATATATATATATATATATATATATATATAGTATAGTTAAAAAATTCAAAAAATACACTACATGGCCCCCGTAATATTCAAAGTCCAAAGCCTATAAGGCTTTGGCCCCCCCAAGATTTCATCCTGGTTCTGCCACTGTGAGTCACACAGTTCAATTTGGTTGGCCCCATTCATAAGCTATTATGATAGCTTGCTAGATGTCATGTAGTCCTACTACCCACTAATTACACTGCAACATATAAAATCATACAGAAAATTTAATTGTTATTTAAAAAAAAAAAAAAACACGTTGGGACAACATCTTCTAATTATTGAACTGGAGAGGGTTTGAATATATATATATATATATGTTTCTCACTGATATAATGTTTAAAATTAAAGTCTAGTGTGTTAAAATCATCCAAATATATCTTGAAGGGAATGTGAAGGCTGACAATATTTTCAACAGTGATGGATGCCACTGACCGACCACCCACGCAAAAAGTGGAGAAACAATTACGCTAGTTTTTCAGGGTATTATTCAAAGATATGATATGCACTCAATGTTACCAAGTGATGCAAATGATGCTTCATATATCAAAATTGAAAGTGGTCACAGCATGTTTAGATTTGGAAGATTGATATAATTAATCATCATAAGAACGAATAAACCAAGTGTTTAGGTGAAAGATCGAATTACATGGAAAATGAATATGGTAGAAGTTATTAGAAATGGCACTTTCAAAGTACAAGCTACAGTAAACAATGGGAGACAAAAAATGAAATACATGAAAGAGAGAGAGAGAGAGAGAGAGGGGAACGTCTAAAGATTTGTTATTAGAAAATAAGTAACCATGTAACATCACACTTGACTATTCAATTAGCATCTTCTAACACTTGTCAAATCTCATGGACCTGCAACCATAAGAAAAGGAGGAAGAAAAATTAAGCATATATTAAATTTCATCCTGATTTAGATGTTTTGATCGTGACTAGACGACGAGGAGCAAAATTTGCTATAGAAGTGACTTGGGTCCAACAGGGGCCATTTGATTCTTTTTCTAATGATTTTAACCAAATTTTAGACCAAAATTTTTAAACCATGCGGCCAAAAGTTATCTCCTCTATTTTCATGATGTACGAAAATAGAGATTGTATTATATTGCCATATCATTTGGTTTAAAAATTTTGGTCTTTGATTTGGTTCATTTCTGATGTGGCAGAACAGAACTAGGTCGAGTCACGGGTGGGTTCTATACTTGTATGTTTAATATTTGTTACCCACGTTAACAAAACAAATAAAAGAAAAAAGCTAGCTTTACTTGGAAAAGAGGTTAGGTGGTTTTAGATACAAATCCTTAATGATAGGGATTTACCTTTAGACGGCACTTACAGTTGGTCGATCATTGTGCATACCAACTCCAAGAAGAATGTTTCTAATGGAATGTAGCTCAGTTGCAGCAACAATAATGTCCATCCGCTCTCCTGGCAATTCAACAGAACACGCGATTCCAATTCTAAATATCAAAGTCAAGCACTCCACAATTTTGTGAGTTCTTGCGCTGCTGGTGCTTGTACTCGGCACCCTCTCCCCGTGTTCTTGAAGAAGTATTAAATCTACAATCTCTGTAACACGATCAGGCAAAGCCATCTTAACAAAATTTGGAAGGTTCAAATTGTCACTAATTATATCATCCATGGGGGCCTCCTCCCTGTAAACATCTCCAACAATAGATTGCCATAACTGTATACATCCCCATTAGTTGACAACTTGCTTCCCATGCCATACTCTACAATTCATAAAAATTAAATATTAGTTTGCTCGGAATTGAAATATATCAGCATATAAGGAATAACTTTTCTACACATATATATACTGTGAAATGATCTTGTGAGCAAGAGCTGACTTAGCAAATGTTCCATGGCCGTTAGATTTTGGCTATGGTGTGAGATCTAAAGGTCATGGAGTGTTTGCTGACTTCAAATGCTGCTAGATCATTACTCTATATATATTATAAATATTTGGAAATTGGAGAATATACTTGGAAAGATACAAGCCTACATTTTAAACTCAAATAGAAAGGCCGGAATTACTTCTTTGAAGTGCATTTATGGAAAAAGTTTTGAAACAACACCAACTAGAAACAAACATTGGGTTTTCAATGGGATATTTAAACCAAGTTGTAATTGAAACCAAGAATTTTCAATATTGGTAATTGCAATGATTGTGCGAAAAACAAAAAGTGAATTTCACATGAAGCATAGAAAATAAAAAATTGAAAAAAAAAAAAAAAAAGATGGAGAAAACAATATAATATATATATATATATATGTGTGTGTGTGTGTGTGTGTCACTTCTTAATACGCACAAGTTTAATTTGTCCTCACACTACCCCAAAAAAAGGCTTTAAGGACGGTTAAAAACTGTCATCAAAAGTTTTTAAGGACGGTTTGGATTGCGTCTTCTTATCCACTGTCATATTCTATTCAAGGACAGTTTCTGTACCGTCCTCAATTCTTTACATACGAGGACAGTTGAAAACCGTCCTCTAATGCCTTCAATTTAAGGACAGTTTATCACCGTCGTTAAATAATAACTTTCAACGACGGTTTTAAACTGTCCTCTAATGTCTTCAATTTAAGGGCAAGTTATAACCGTCTTATTATATGTCCTTTTCGAGGACAGTTTTAAACTGTCTTCTAATCTCTATTTCGAGGACGGTGTAGAACTGTCTTCGAATCCTTCTATATTGAGGACTGTTGATATCCGTCCTCAAATTTAAATTTGAGGACAGTTAAAAACCGTACTCAAAAAAGTTGAATTGACTTTTTTTTATTTATTTAATCTTCACTTGTGTTTCCTGTACTGCTATATATATATATATATATTCAATCATCCATTCAACACAATTTATTGGAAATAATAATAAAATATTTCTATTAAAATAATGGTCTTTACGCCAAAACCCCATATCCGTTCTCACACATATACAAGATTGTTAAATATAAGAAATTAAATGGCATTCCAATTACATATCCAATCCATAAGTTCCCAAAAAATTGAAAAACAAGTCTCTATAAGCAACAATAAATGTCTTCGATCGTGCAACAATGATTGTCTTCGAATGCGGTAGGAGCCTACATAAAAACATAGAAATGCAAATTAATTAAGTACCATAAATAAACATGTCACCAATGATATTCTATAACACACAAAAGTGCATTATTTAATAATTAGTTAAAACTGAGAAATTTCATTTTTCTTATCACAGCATCCATGTGTTTGTTTTCATCTTTGAGACGAAAATCCGGCAGAATTTCCTCTGTATTTATAACATTTCCAAATTTTCTCCTGTGAAAGGCAATAACTACAATATCTACACATATAGCAAACAAACCCAAGTGGGTCTTAGTCCAACCTTCACTCCCAAATAGTACAAAATGTCCATCAAACCCAACAAGAGTCAATTCCAGCCACCAAAATTCAAATAATTATGTGCTAATTATGTGTAGAGAAAGAGTGTAAGTTATATACCAAAGTTAGCTACCATCATGCATGGGGTCATCCATCACATACGATCCCTTACGTACTCTAGCAATTCCACCCGCACCTCATTGAGTTTAGTGATGCTGTAACTTTCATTACTGGCAAACTGCAAGTAAAGAATAAAGATTTCATTTAATAAGATATTAAGAAACTTAAATGAGTAAATAATGATTCCTTTCAAAGACATACTATCTCACCAATTGAGCGGGATATGTCTCCATCGATTCCTTTCAAAAATCGATCATCAACCCCCTCATCATACTCGCGCATTCTTCTATCCTTGGTCATCCAAGATTTATTTAATAATCCATCCATTGGAAATAAGATGATGAATCCCCTACAACACAACAAAAATGTAAAACCCATTAACCCTCCATCTCTATAGTAGTGGTATATGAGACAATTGTCCACAAAACTCCAATCATAAACAAAACCTTATTAAAAGCCACATGCCCTGACAATTTTAATCAACGGTGTTTATAATTTTCAGAACCCAACCTCTACATTTACCCCTTTTTTATGATTTTGGAAATAATCAAAAGTCAATATGAAATTATGAAGTGTGAGTGATTGGAATAGCACATATTCTTTTTAGGAATAATACATATATCAAGCAGGGTAGCTCCCAACACAAAAGCATGATTTAGATAAACTAGACTTTGTAGGCTGGCCACAGAATGTCATTGATTCAAACTGTTTGATCAATTGGACCATCTCATAAAGTGACTAAAGCCCACAGTCCTCATTCAGACCCATCAGATGACCTTGAGAACATGCCATACTAACATTTTCATGGACCATTGCCTATACTATTAAAATAAAAAGAAATCTCTCTCTCTCTCTCTCTCCCTCCCTCCTACTTTTATTTTTTTTTCTTTTACTTTATTTTATTTTATTTTATTTTTTGCAGTGGGTGGGGATTTGCTAACATAAATGAAGACAAAGATAAAATATAACTTGTCTAAATTATCCGCACCATGCATATAGAAACAAGGTCACATACAGTATCTACATTAGGGAAAAAAAAAATTACCTACTCCATTCACAAAAATGAAACTCAACTCCATCAACCTCTGTAAAACACTATTGAATTATTATTCATTTGTTTCTCGCTGATAATTTGATCTAGATGCCTAGAGTGTTGACAAACCTTTATTAAATGTTGTTACTTCTTGAGTGAAACATGTCCGGCATACTACCAATGAATGGAGTGCACACAATATGATGCTATATGATGCTAGTGGGGTCACAATGGCATTAGAAGCTAGTGGCAGCAAAAGGGTATGAATGATGCTGATATTCGTTTTGATAAGGTTTCTAATCTTTTGAAAGTTATTGTCAGCAAGCTTAGCAAAATATTGTAAATTAGCTTTATCAGAATAGGATGTAGGCCATTGCCATGGTGATATCAAAAGGCTTAATAAAGTGCTATATAGACAAGGGTAGTGGTGTACAGATATTATGGGGGCTAAAAAATTTGAGCCAACTTCACAACTTCCTGCATTAATATATATCAAAGGAAAATTTTTTGTTTTTCTCTGATAAAATTTAAAACAACGATAAAACATATATGCATTCAAATGCCCCTTTTGATCCTTAAACAGAAAATAGGATTAAACCCCTACACTACAATGTTATACGCTAGGAACACAACTATGAAGGGAAAAAATCCAATCCTTGATGAAGATGCATTCCTAATAAAATTTCTATTGGCACAAATTAAAAATTACATATGGACAATCAGTTGAAATTAACTAATTAAATATATCTTCAGCTTCAGCATATTTCAAACTCCATATATTAAAAGAGGAACAGGCATCCCAAAGGCTATAAATTTCAAAAGCAGCATTATTGAAGGAAAACAGAAGATCATTAGATAAAATCTACTCAATTAGCATAGAAAATTCACATTATATATTGTGCCACTTTATATTTTTTTTCAATAAATTTTATTTACTTTTCAGACTATACCCCATCTATAGAAGATAAATTGATTTTGACAAACAAGAACCATACCCGACTGAGATCATGATCAATGTCAGCAGCGGTCATGTGGGTCCTGGTAATTTGCTCACCCTATTGATGCAAGGCAACCAAAGTTTTAGTGGCATCCTCTCTTATGTCCTCCGCAATCTTCAGGCAGTTGTTGACTGTCTTTGTAGTTTCCTCAGCCTTGTATACAGCATAGCCCTCCAACTCTTGCACAGATTGGTTCTCTAATCCTCCTGAGTCGCGGAAATCATCCTTATATTTGTTTCTTGCTGTCGAAGTAAGCGAGTATGAAGACACAGTAGATGTCCCTTTTCTGTCATAATCATCATCATCGTCAAAAGGGTTGTTCTTAAAATTTGGTGTAGTTAGCACAGGTTCAGAAGAACTCATTTTTGGTGGTTGAAGCTTATGATTGTTATCAAACTCATTGTGTGAGTCAAAAGGGTTGGAGCTTGAAGAAATGGGATTTCCGGTGTCAATTGAGTTTTGCTTAGAGGCCTTATTTAAGGGAGATTTCTTTAAACCAAACATTTTTGAATGGGCAAAAAATTGCAGAAGTCAAAGAGGCAGTTGATGTGATAGAAGAATCTGAATGAAAAATAAAGAACAATGCTTTTAAATTTGCACAGACGTTCAACTGACAATCCTGGAAGAACAAAAAATATCAATATGTGAGATGGTGTTAAGTGATAATAAATAGCAATAATTCAAAACAAGAAAGGTTAATTTAGAACATATTAGATAGGGGCACGTGAAATATCCAAGACAAGAGGATAGCTTGGTAGTATGATTTGAACATAATTTACCACACCCAAAAGTACCAATACCAAAAAGTTTAGAAAGGGAAAAAAAAATAAAAATTAAAAGGCGAGAAAACAAAGAAATTGGAATTAAAATCCAAAACAGAAATAGTAGGAATTGAAACAGAAGAGAACAATCGAAAAGGGTATACAAAAAATTAAAGATAGGGAAAGGATTCCCAAGACACTGTTTAAAAGGTGATCAAACATGGCCCCTTTTTAATTGTTGAAGAGAAAAGGTTCCGGGGAATAACTTGAAAAAGAAACTGAGAGAGAGAGAGAGAGAGTCTGGAAAAAGAAAACCATAATCTTAATCAATCCAATAAGAATAAAAAGATAACTAAATATTCAAATACCATATGCTTTGTTTGGTTGCTAAGAAAATGTAGGAAAGAAACGAACTTTGGATTTTAAGACTTTCAACATTTAAGGAAGGCCTACAGACAAATAAGGATAATACAACAAGTTGACTCGATTTATTCATTTTCTGGAAACCAAGACAAAGCAAAGCATAAAATTACAAGTTCGTTCTATTTTTTTGATCTTCAGTTTCTCAGCAACCAAACAGAGTGCCAAAGTAAAACAAGCATAAACCCGTGAAGTAATCAACAAAGGGTACCTGAATTTCCAAATAAAAGTTCAAGAACAAGTACAGAAAAAGGATCAAACATACATATACATAGCAAGAGAAAGAAAATATGGGTTTTGTTTGGATAAACCGAAAAGGAATAGAGAAGTGACAGAGAGAGATCGGCTTTGTTTTTTATTTTATTTTTTCTCTTCCTTTCTATAATTTCTCTCCCTCCCTTTGTAATTTAATTTTTCTCAGTTTGAACAAATCAAACAAATAGGAAGGCCAAGTAGTCGTAGACTTGAATGTGCAACCAACCCACTATTGATCTGGTAGTTATAAGCCTTGGTATTAACCCATTTTGAAAGTAGTTTTCTTGGTTTTAAAAGAATGAATTGCATCTCAACTTCACCTTCAAAAGCAAGAAAAGTATATATTAAATAATAACAGAGAGCATCTTAAGAGCAAGAAAACTCACACTCTCATGTACAGCAAATAGTATGATCAAGCATAACTGGTGACTTCTTTTTTCTCCCACAATCCATCCATTGAAGGATTGATTACCCAATAATTGGATGAGGTATACCAACGTTCAGCTAGATTTATGCCGATCAAGACATTGCTTCATACCCTGGAATCAATGTTTAAAATTTTGCATATATATGACACTTCTATATCTGTGGGTACTTACCGATTTCCCAGCAATTCAGGCAACTTAAGGATGGTTTCCTCTTCTTCCTTGCTGAAGTTTTCTCGCTTAATGTCAGGCCTTAGATAATTCACCCATCGAAGTCTACAACTCTTCGCAGATCCTGCTAAACCTCAGAAAAAAAAAATTATTAAGGATGAAAAAATGAATGGGTAAACATATATAGTATCATCGAGTGTTATATATCTATCTATCTACATCCCAAGACAAATGGAAGATACCAAATGAACATTTTTTTAAAGTCATCATATTTTCCATTGATTTGCTAAAATAGAACTTTTCAAAACAATGGGTAACCATATATAGTATCTTTAATGTGCAAAAGCCTTGGCGAGCATTTGCTGGTAAAGTTCTTCATAAGAATTTTAAAAGAAAAGGAAAAAAAAAAACAATTAGATTAGTTATAAAAAGGACTTAAATACATAAAAATTTCAATGTAAGATCAGATAACGTACCAGCAGGCCCTGATAGCAAAATAGCCCTACTTGCTAGAGAAAGGTTCCGGGTGTACTTAGAAACCTCAGAATGCTTTAAATGAACAAATGCAAAACTTGTCAATAACACCCATGTCTGCTCACTGCCATTGCCACCAAGAAGACAAGGACATCAGAACAAATATAAACTGAGACAAAGAAAGTATAATCAAACTCAATGCATCAAAATCTTGCTACAGTTTTTACTCCCCAAGTGCTCATGATCACAAGCATAATCTTACTTCCACTGGACCAACTGAAAGCATTTGTCTACAACTGTGCCATTTAATTTAACATATTCATCAATCTTATAGATTTACAAATATCTAAATAAATAAAAGAAATGATTGCCTAAAACAAAATAAAGAAGTGATAACTTCCACCCACCCCCTCATAGCCCAAAATGTTGTACACACACAAAATCAACTCAACAAAGCCTTATCCAAAGCACTTGGAGTCGGCAATGTGAATCCCCTCCCCCCTCGAAGGATCTCCCAGTTTTAGAATTTCCTGATCGATTTGGAAATAACCTCTCTTGCACGAATATTAATTCAAATATCACAGAGCTGGGTGTAGGAAGATATGAAGAATTGACTATCATAGTGGAGTATCATCACACATCAGCTACCATCCATGACAGTTTACTAACACTAATCACTGTTGGTGTGGTGTGAATGTATGAGCATAACATAAGTCTTCAAAAGGCACAATAATGATCATCAGATTGTTTGATACAAACTGTCTTACATATTCAATATTCTACTAACCCAATTGAACATAAGGACTCGAACAGCATAAATTCAGGGTTTGATAACAAAATCAAAGGGAAAATTTTTACCATAAAAACCAAATCAACTAAGACATCCTAATTTAGCAAGCAACATAGACCCTTTAGTTTCAATAAGTAATATATATTATAAAAAGGAAACAAAGAAGAAAGAATTAAGAGATCAGAAAACCCAATGATGGGAAAACCAAAGATAATTGTAGCAATCCAACAATGTGCAGGAAGTACCATTCATACTAAGCATTTATATGGAGAATATAATACATCAAATTGATGAACATAATAAATAAAATTGGTATAACCTTATAGTTTGGCAGAAATACAAATTAATCTCTGTGAAGGTCTCTGAATCTCCATACAAAATGCGAAAAAACAGACAACACATCAAAATCTTGTGACTGATGAATCAATTAAACGGAAAATTTCATCATATGAAACCAATCCTCCCATTACCTTAGGTAATATGGAAACTCATCAAACGTAACCTTACTTTCCTTTCCATCAACCACATGTCCCGCCAACTCCTGCTCAATCTGCCCCACTATAGTTGAATCCGTCGAACAATTCGACTTGGTCCATCTACCAACTGTTTGTCCAGAAGCCAAGCCCAGTCCAACACCTACTCCAATCCCCACGCTCAACGCCGACAATTAGGGTAGGTTTTTGAGAGGTAAATTAATTAAAATTAAACATATAGAAACAGATAATTTAGCCACGTGAATTACAACTGTGTTTTGTAAGGTTTGGAAGTAAATTACTTAAATCATTATATGAAACCTGTAAATAGGTTTTTGAGAGGTAAATTAATTAAAATTAAACATATAGAAACAGACAATTTAGCCAGATGAAATTGAAAAGTTCATTCAGCAGAGTGTTCTGCACTTTTAGTCATACAACTGTGCTTTGTAAGGTTCGGAAGGAAATGACTTAAATCAATATATAAAACTTGTAGATAGGCTATGATTGCCTAACAATCAAACCAGCATTAGGAAAACAAATAATCATATAATAGCAGAGAGAAACACAGGAGCAGAAAGTCCCAATACAGTTCAGATATTCTAACCCTTACAGAGCCCAAGCAAAATCAATACCAGTCTTACCTATAAAATAAATAATATCCTAACATTGTCCAATATGGGTGTTGAAATTCAACATGGCAATCTTACAGCAAATTAACCGGCAATGCAGAAAGGAGAAGTGTGAGAACTCGTCGATTTGGTGTTCGATCTACAGATTTGGGAGCAAATCAGCGTCGTGTAGAGAAGCAGAGAGGAGCAGTCACGAGTGTCATGTAGCGGAACAGAGAGGAGAATTCGCCGGCACCACTCGCCGCTCGCCGTTCACCGAAAATGATTGCCTCACTCTTGATGGTCGATTGAGAGAGACTGTGCTTATGGCAGGAGATGAGCCTTGGTTGAGTGAGAGGGAGTGAGAGACACTTGATGGCTGGAGATGATGATCGGAGAAGGTGGTTGGAGATGATGTGAGCTAGGGTTTGGCAGTCGGGGACGGTTTTCGTGGAGCTAGGCTGGGGTTTCGTGAGAGTACTCCTCACGATCCCAAATGACGGTGCCTAAATTTTGGTTAAAAACTGAACTTAATTAATTTGAAGAAGAAAAAAACCCTCAAAACGACAAGGGGCAAAGCATAAAACTCAAAAAGTAATTTAGTGGACAGTTATTAGCCGTCCTTATAAGTAACCTAATTCAAGACTGTTGGGGAATTAGTCCTCAAATATTATTCTATAAAGACAATTATTTAAAACTGTCCTTACCCTTACCTTTGTCCACAGCTATGAATACCCGTCCTCTTTTGTCATATACGAGGACAGTTGATAAAACTGTCTTTGCTTTTATGTCCTCTATCCCTGTTTTTGTAGTAGTGTCAATATTACATGTCAGAATTGCAAAAAAATTTCTGAAGGATGGATCTAGAATATAAACGAATTAAGAACTGAAATAGTGAAGAGTGTGGAAAATATATTTACCTGGTGCAGCATAACCAATCGATCCCCTTATTCCCAAGGAACTTTCTTGGTTTTCAGAAATGTTAATGGGAACTTCAGAATGAAATCTTGCTAACCCAAAGTCACCTACATGTCCAGTCATATCACTGTCCAGAAGAACATTGGTTGGCTTGAGATCACAGTGAACTATTGGTGTTTGGCAATGATGGTGAAGATACTCAAGTGCACACGCAACATCAATGGCGATGTTTAATCTCTGAAGAAGATTAAGATTTCTAGATGACTCACGTCCCTCTTCTGTTTCAATAATTGGATGCAACCACTCTTCTAAGCTCCCATTAACCATGAACTCGTAAACCAGAGCCTTAAAATCATTACCATGCAAATCAACACTTGAACATGCAGTTATAATCATGACAAGATTTCGATGCCTGATATTTTTCAAGGCCTCACACTCGGCTATGAAACTCTTAGAAGCTCCCCGTCGTAGAAGGTTAAATACCTTCACGGCAATAATAGTTCCGTCATGATCAAGAATTCCTTTATACACAGACCAAAACTACCCACACCAATCAAATTAGCTGAAGAGAAACTATCAGTTGCTTTTAGGAGACTTATATATGACACTTGCAAAATTGAGTTCCCTGAAGAGCCCAATGCAAGCTCTTTGCTTTTCTTTCTGCATAAACAAAGAGACAGAAAAGATAGCACCAAAGTAACTCCCACAAGCCCAGAAACGGTAGAGATTATCACTTTCAAGGTACGGGTCAATCTTTTCTTGGACTTTTCAATGCTACATCTAGGCAGCTGGAATTCAGGTATACCACCACAGAGCTTATTGTTTCCAATTATAGAAGTTGCACTTGCATTCTTAAAGACACCTCCAACTGGTAACACACCCATAAAATCATTGAAAGATAGGTTCAAATTCTGTAAGAATTTAAAGCTCTCCAAATACTGTGGAATTTCACCTGACAAATTATTACGAGAAAGATCTAAATCGCCAATCCCTCTCAATGATTTTAAAGATGAAGGAATGGACCCCTGGAAGAAGTTACCCTGCAAGTGTAGGAATAGTAAACTTTCACAAGCACCAAGACTGCTTGGAATTCCACCCGATAACATGTTATCAGAAATGTCCAATTGACCAAGATTTTTCAAATTTCCAACTTCTATGGGAAGGGAACCAGTTAACCGATTTCTAGATAGGTTAAGATAAATTGATAAAGATGAGAGACCAACGACTTGTTGGGGTATGGCACCACTAAAGTTGTTCTGAGAAAGATCCAACAACAAAAGGCTCTAGAATTTCCCTATACTTGAAGGGATGGTTCCCTGAAGTTCATTTCCATTTAATTCGAGTTCGGTTAACATCGTTAAATTTCCTAGAGAAGATGGGATGTTCCCGGATAATTGGTTCTGGTCAATACTCAAAATCTCTAACCTTTGAAGCTTTCCAATTTCAGTGGGGATGTTACATGTGAATCGGTTATACGATAAATACAATGCTGCCATGTTGACGAGTTGCCCTATCCCACTTGGGATGCATCCATATATTTGATTGCTTTCAATTGCAAGTTCTTTAAGCTTGGTTGATAAGTTACATATAGATGTAGGCAACATCCCTCCAAAATTGTTGCCATTTACATACAAATACTCCAATTATGTGGCATTGGTCAAATCAGACAGAAATTTCAAGTCACCAATTTCCCCACTTCCAAGACTATTTCCAGTAATGTGGAATGCTCGAAGATTAAGCAGCTTTTGCAAAGTAGGCACTTGTCCGGTCAATTTGTTTTCTGAAAATTCAAATACTACTATATTTGACGCATTGGATATTGACACAGGAATGGATCCAGTAAATTTGTTAAAGCTAACGAGAAAATATTGGAGATTAGGAAAAACATTGCCCAAGTTTGATGGAAGTCTCCCTTGAATTTGGTTTCCTAATAGGCCAAAAAATGTGAGACTAGAAAGATTGTAGATTGAGGAAGGGATGGTACCAGACAATCTATTTAGCGCAATTGAAAAAAATGTTAAGTTTGTCAATCGGCCTAGAGAATTTGGAATGCTTCCCATAAAGTGATTATCAGATATAGCAAGTTTCTCAAGAGACGAAATGTTACCGATCGATGAAGGGATCTCTCCTGTTAGATAGTTACGCTCTAAAAGAAAAAATTGGAGTTTTGACAAGGAGCCAAATATTTCATTAGGAATTTTCCCTACCAAATTGTTGGAACTAAATTTCATGTAGACAAGGTTGGAGCAACTGGATATATTAGCAGGAATTTCTCCACCAATGGAATTATTATTCAGCCTTAATATTTGCAATCTCTTCAAATGCCCAATTTCTGGAGGGATTTCATGACTAAAACTATTGTTTTGGAAGTGTAGTACCTGAAGGAAGCTCAGATTTCCTATGTGTGGGGATATGGATCCCACGAGTTTTTTAGAATGTAGGTCCAACATGGTGACCCTCTGATGGCGACAACTGCATGTAACACCGTGCCAGTGGCAAAAGTGGATGGATTCGTTCCATGAGTTCAGGACCCTGTAAGGATCATAATTTATTTGAGCTTTGATGGCTAGTAATGCAAGTCGGTCCGTATCATTCCCTCCCAATCCAGAACAGCAAACTAGAATACTAAAAAGCGACCATATTATGCTTAACCTCGTGCCCAAAACCCCCCATTTTTTGCCTTTCCTTTCCTTCACTTCACAACATTTCCTGGTAATTAAGAAGATAGTCATATATGTGAGACGGGAAAAGGAACCGCATTTGTTAAAATATATCATGCTATGTTTCATATTCTCTAAATAAATTAAACATATATTTATTTAAAAAAGAAGATCGAAGATCAATTTTCAAGTTCTAATAGAGGAAGATTCATGGGAGCAATTCAAGATCTAGCTAGCTCGACTTGATGTATTTTAATAAATGGTTGATATATTTTAATAAATGGGTTGAATTTGGATTATCCAAATAAGCCCAATGATAATTGGGTTTCAATTTGGATTACCCAAATAAGCCCAAACCCAGCCCTCTTCATCACCACATTGTGAACCTCAAAACAATGATCACCAAGGATAACCATTATACATACTTGTTTAATTCTTCTCTCTTATTTGATTTTGAACTTTCTAGAGAGAGAGAGAGAGAGGGAGTAGGGAGGATGGGGGTGAAGTTACAGTCGGGAACACCCGTAGTTGATTGCTTTGAGATAAAATCAATTATATATATATTTCAAATAACAAATCAAAAGTATCCATCATACATTATAAAAAAAAATTATTTGGAAATAATTTTCTTGCAATTGAAAATAATTTTTACAATCCTTTATTAAGAAGACAAAATGAGTATTATAAGGTGCACCTTCTGTAAAGTGGTGTAAGGTTCGCAATCTATGTAAGACCAAATGCAAAATGTAATGGTGTCAAAATGGGCAGATCGACCCGGCCTAACCCATTAAGAAAGTGGGCTAATGGGCAATTGGATCAGATCGGAGTTGGCCTGTTATGCTATCGGGCCTGTCAAAAAAGGGGAAAAGACCTATACAATTCAGTCCATTAGACTGGTCCACTAAGATAATGGGCCGGATCGGGCTAATAGACTAAACCAAATTGGGCTAATGTATTGAGCTAACTGGATAATAGGATTTTTAGTCAATTTTGATTTTTTTTTCACTTTCTTTTATTATATTTAAATTACAATGTTAAAAAAAAAAAAACAGAATTAGTAATTTACATGAATAAATAACAATTAAACAAAAAATAAACTTATTTTATCCATATTTCAAATGTATACAATTTTGGTAGGAGAGAGTTGCATCACCATAGTTAAAAATTAAAAAGATTCACCATATTTAAAAATTAAAAAAATTTAAAGATTGTTGCCAAAAAATAATAATTTTAATTAAAAATGTATGAGAATATTCTTAATTAAAAAAGATAATTTGTGACTTCTACTAAATAAGTTTTTTTCCTTTTTCAAAAATTTAGTGAGTTCATGAATGAAAAAAATACCGAATAGACTCGTGAACAAGCTCATTTAATTGTAATTAAGACTTATTAAAAGAAAAGACCCGTAATTTGTAAAATACAAAACCCGCCATTGGATTAATTGAACAAACTTCTTATGAATAATACTATGATTGCAAAGAATCATAATAATCTAATGGTCTATTTTTTAAAAATGCCAATGTAAAAAATTGTATGTTTTGTTCTTCAAAATATCACAAATCTTTAACCATTGGATCGCTGTGATTTTTTGCGAGCATGGCATTCACAATGTCTTTATCTAATCCAACAGTTAGTTTTTTTAAATGTCATTGGTGATTGACTCTAATCAAGTAACCTCATTCAATTTCGTACTAGGTGCACTTTGTACTTTACTAGTTGAAGTCACATGTATATGGCTAATTATACAAGATATTTCTAAAGATTTATCATTGAATTGAACAAATTTCTTATGAATATCATATTGTTAAAAATCACAATAATCTAACGGTCGGTTTTTAAAAAATAGTAATATGAAAAATTGTCTAATTTGTTCTTTAAAAATATTACTAATCTTCTATAATCATTATTCAAAAATTGACCATTGGATTGCTCTAATTTTTTGCGAGCATGGTATTCATAATTAATTTGTCTAATTCAATAATTTTTTTTTTCTAAATATTATTTTATATATATTTAATGGTTATTAAATAATTTAAATGAAATTAACTTAAATATTATCTATCATCATAAGGTATTACAAGCTAATACTTAGCCTATTGGTAAGAATTGTTATATAAAACTTTTATCTTAAAGAGGTATGTGGATCAAATCCCACACCATGCAATTTTATTAATTTTATCAAAATGAGTTGAACTTAACGGATGGGATCAAACGGGCTATTAGATGGGCCAATGGGGCTATTAGATGGGCCAATGGGCGGATCAGATCAGATCAGGCTAGCGGATTAGTTCAAGCCGCTTCTCGGACTCGGATCCGGCCGGCCCATTGGACAAAAATCTTTTTCCCAATCCAATCCATTTCCTATGAATCATATCAGCCCAGTCCATTAGTTATCGGACCCGGTCCATTAATTATCGGACCAGGATCTGATCTGTTAGCTTATCGGACCGGTCAGCGGGCCAAATGGGTGGTCCGTCCATTTTGACACCACTAAAAATGAATATTAAAAAACCAACTGTTGAATTAAACACTAATCTTATGAATGTCATACTTAAAAAAAAAATCAAAGTGATCCGACGGTCAGTTTCTGAAAAATATCAATTTGAAAAATTATGACTTTTTTGTTCTTCAAAATATTAACAATTTTTCACTGTCCATTGTTTTAGAAATCAACCGTTGGATCATTTTTTATTTTTTATAAAGATAACACATTTATAAGAGTAGAATTTAATCCAACGATTAGTTTTTTAAAATCTTTTTAGCAATTGGCCCTAAACTAGTCGCCTTCTAATAGATTTTTTGTACTACTTTAGATATTTTTTTTGGGTAATCTTAACATTTTGAAATTTTAGATTTAAAATTCGGTGTGTTCTCTTATATATCTAACATTTTTCTCCGGAACAAATATAGTAGACAATTTAAAAGACCGATTCAGAAACAAAAATTACAGAGCAGAAAACCCAAAAATCGTTCTGAACAATTGTAAAAGTTCTATTATGATTCTGGTTGCATAGAAAGTTCAGCATAAGAGAATTTTTAAGGATTATATACTCATAAATCGTAAGTATTTTATATTATTAGATCAAGCATTCTTTATAATATAATAAATAAAGAAAAGAATTTAAGAGTCTCAAAATATAAAAATGTGCCTCATGGTATAAAGTACAAAACTCAAAATTTTTGGATAATTTTTTAAAAGAAAGAACATGAAAATTTCAAATGAAACTAATGAAATTAAAGAAAAAGTGAACCTTCACATAATTTGATGTACAAGGAAAGCAATATAATCAACTGAACTTTTTAAATATAATCTATAATTTTTTTGTTTGGTTTGAAGTGCCTCTGGACTGGTTACTTTCCTTTCTTGAAGAGGATTGTCCACCGGTTACTTTCCTTTCTTGAAGAGCAATGTAAACTTCACTATGTTTGCCCATCCCACTTAATTAATTTCACTCTTAATTCTCCATTACTAAGCTTTTATTGATGAGTTTCACTCTTAATTTTCCTTTAGTAGGATCTTATTGATAGCCTATCAACTAGGAATAGATATGTCAACCATTATTTCTTCATTTCATTGACAATCAACAGAAGTAAGGGTGTTATTTGTCACATTTTGAAACTATAGGTGGACAATATGTTGTAATTAAAACCATAGGGAGGTAATGTGTCACACAATGATAGTCTAGGGGGGCAAAATGTATTTTTCCCTAAAAATTATTTAGAAAAAATAGAAATTATTTTTACTTTTATATAGTAATATGAAAAAGAAAAATTACATTTAACCTCAATTTTCTTCCTTTGTGATTGTTTAACTTGGAATAAGTATTTTGAGAAATCAATTGATAGATTAAATGTTTTGATTATACATATCATGCATGCTAAAAATTATGTTGATTCAACTATTGATTTTATACAATTTTGAAAAAGAAATTGTAAAAAGCTATAAAAAATTATAGCTAGTCTCAATTTTGAAAAATTGACCGTTGCTTAATGTGATTTCGGCCAAATATTTAATCCAACAATCAATTTTTTAAAAATATCTATCCTAGAAAGGAAGAAAATAGATTAAAAAAAGAGAGAGAATAGAAATATTATATGAGAAAATGCAAAATAAAAGGGGTATGTATTAGAGAGAGAAAGAGGTAGAAAGACAGAGAGCGAGCGCTTACAAAACATGGAAAACTTGCCAATGCTGCCTCCAAATCTCAAACTCACAGCCTTTGACTTTCTTGGATCGAAAACAAGACCATCTCATCAATTTGCTCGAGCCGCCACCGCTATGGAGGTTCTCTCTCCGCCGCTCTATGTCACAGCCACAATGAAAGGCCGGCCAGGTTAGCTGCTTTTATAAACATCAGCAGCTTTGATCCACCGTCCACGTTAGTAATTAAAATAAAATATTAAGGTTATTTCAGCACTCACTGACTCACATATGACCCACCCACGTGAGTAATTGATTATATCTTTAAGGTTAAAACATTAAAGGATACATATCAGCAATTGCCCCTCCACCAATAGTTTATTGCACTATATTTTTTATGCATTTTTAAATTTCCATGCATTCATAATGTGAAGTTTTTGATTGCACTATATATATATATATACACTGTTTTGGGATAGCTTCAATTTATGTTTTTGAATCATAAATCTATTAAAGAAAAAGCATAAGTAAATTATATTTGGAAACTGTATTTTAAAAGTGCTATTGAATTGAAAGTCAATGCTCTTACTATATATATATATATATATATGAATGTGAATGCTATTATTAAAGAAAAAGCATAAGTAATATGAATCCCTAGTTAGTACTTAGTAGTAGAAACTCATAAATCATTTAATTTCAGGGAAAATTGAAGAAACTTTTTCAGGTCACGTTAACACAAGTCTTGAAGGAATGTGAATGCTGACAATTTAATTTCTTCTAAAGATTTGAGTACCCAAAGAGCGGAAAGCAAGCACTTGTGGGTATTGTAGTCATCCACTCAATTGGCATGGACCCATCCAGCTAGGCTAATAATTGATGTTAATTCACATTTAAAACTAAAGGCTAATGGTGCCATCCACCACTTTCTGACGCTAAGATTTGATAACAAAAATAAAATAATGATTATTAGAATCTGCTTTAATTTTAATATATGCAGGCTCAATTTGATGATGCATGTGCCATGATTTTCGGTAATCAAAAGGATCTACATTAATTTATTACATAAATAAGAATGATTAAAAAAATTAAAAATTACAAAATGAAGAAATTTAAGAAAATTAATTCAACGATCGGCTTTTCAAAATATCTAGTGAGTGGAACTTAAATTAAGGTTAGTCCTTACTTACTGATTATTTCTAATAATATAATATATTTATATATTCAAATTTTATTGTTGAAAATTGGCACTCAATTGGTATCACTGGTGACGAATCCAAATCCATCTTCTTGCCTTGATTTTTCATATAGATCACTAAGAAAAATCGTGACAGTTTTTAGCCGTTAAAATAAGAAAATAGTTGATAAACAATATTCAAATACTAAGATATATAATGAAAACAGTTGATAATTGAAAGAATTCAAAGAGTTTCAGTTATATTGATAAATAAAAACTTACAAAAGTTGAGGAGATAGACGAACTCCAATGGAAGAGAAGGTAAGATTACAATCTCTATGGGGTTCGGAGAGGTTTACAATGAAGTTGGGTAAACAAACTCTGAGTTGATAATGCAATTCGATCTCCTTAAATAAGAAGAGAAAAGCATCAAGTAGTTGGGGGTAATCATGCTCCCACATGACTACAGTTCTGGATGTCGGTCACATGATCGACTGTTGAGTTGCGTTTACTGCTACAGTGTCTAATAGTGATCACTTTTTACTGTAGCAATAATGAGTTTTTGACTTGTTTTGTCACACGTGACTCCTTGCGGCGCCTGACGAGTTGAAAGCTCGAGTGGAGACAAATCCACTTTCGGTGCTGAGTTAAAAAGAATTACCCTGTATGGAGACAAATCCACTTCCAGGGAAATACAGTATTTCAGTTAAAAAGATAATCTGAGGGTTTAAAATCTTCATCCTCATATGGATCAATTGCATTGAGTTCTTCTGATGAGTTTTCATCCGAGCCATTGCCATCTTCAATTTCTGAGAGGGCTGCCAGATGTTGTTTCTTCAAATCTTTCTTTGAAATTGTTGATGAAGTTGCAAGTTGATGCATGATTTTATTTTTATCCAAAAGGACCTTTGCAGCATCAGCAGAACCTGAGCTACAAATAGTTGGATGTTGCTTAAACCAGTTTTGAATTCTTTCTGGTTGGATATGATCGGTATGAGACCCATCCCACCATTTGACAGAAAAAGTTCGGACTAGTCGAGCAACAGGAGTTTCTGGAGCAAGTTCATATTTCCAATACATGGTCCATGCTAAGCAAAAATGACCATAATATAGGAGAAGTTTAGGATAATGTTGTTGAAGAGTTGGGGGACGAATTTTTTCTTGAAAGATCTGATATCCTTCAAGAACCTTAGAAGGGAGGATTTTTGGTATAGGACCAACTAAATCCCACCAATCTAAGAACCAGTTGGGAACTTCAAGTTTAAAAGATCTATCAAAGAAAATCATCCAAGTGTGACGATAACTTTGATTCTGGTAATAAATTAAAAAGCATTATACCAGGCTAGTTGATAGTCATGATAGTTAAAAGAAGCAGGTTGGAAGTTAACGGAAAATCTCCTGGGTTTGAAAGGATCCTGGTTCCATTCAGAGAAAGAGAGAATCCGAATGATTCGACAAGTTGAATGAGTTATGATACTAGTGTCATTTTTATCAAAATGGTGTTTAAACACCGCTGATTTTGTGTCAACTAAAATAAATTCAAAATATTTTTGAGTTTTGGCAAAATCCCAAGTATGATATTGGAATTTTTTGGAAAAAACTTTATTTGCAATTTCAACTGATCCCATGCCTGCAAATTCTTTTTCCATGGGCAAAAGATCAAGTTGATCAGGTTTTTGAAAATATTTTGATTTAGGAGGGGGAGCAATATCAAATGGCTCCTGTTTTTGAAGAGTTCTTTGGTTGGCCGTAGCCATTACCTGTTTTGAAGAAGTTGCTTCCGCAAATGTTTGATTTTTAACAATTGCTGAAGATGTACCTTGATCATTTGAAGAGCAAGGTATTGTTTTGGTGAATATTGTTTGTAGGCTAAAGCTTGATTAGCCCATCTTTCTGATGTATTGAGTTGGGTGCTGAGATGAATATCAGCTTGATCTTCAAGTGCTCTGATTTCTTCTTCTTCTTCTATTTCTGCCCAGGATTTCTTTTTTCCTGGGATAGTTCTGGAATAGTATTCTGGAGTTGTGGTGAGAGCTAAGGAACTCTCAGGTTTAGTTGATTGAGTTTTTGGAGGGGCAGTTGGTGGAGCAGCCAAGCTGCTACCACTTCTTCTCCTGGGAGGCATTTTCCTTTCGATCTCCTTGGAGAAATTCTCTAGTTAAGAAGTCTGGGACAGAATTCGTTTATCCTTTTATAAAATCTATTTCAAAGTCGAAAATAGACAATATTGCTTGCCAACGGGCAAAAATATGTTTTGATGCTAAGTTTTTCACATCTTTTTGTAAAACGGATTTAGCCGCCTGACAATCCACGCGGACTAAAAAATTTTGATTTAATAAATCACTTTGAAATTTTGTTATGCATAAAACAATGGACAAAATCTCTTGTTTGATAGTTGAATAGTTCTTTTGTGCTGGGTTTCCAAGTTCCTGAATGATAACGAACTATTTTCTTTTTTTCATTTTCTTTTTGAAGTAGGATTCCTCCAAAACCTATACCTGAGGCATCTGTCTGGACAATCTTAAAGGCTTTAGGGTCAGCTATGTTGAGACACTTGAGCCTAGGAGCTTGTTGTTTAATGGTTCTAACAGTTTGGGTGTGCTCATCCGACCATGCAGGCGGATCCTTTTTCAGTCTCTTTCTAAGAGGAGCACAAAGTTGACTAAGATTTGGAAAGAAATCTGAAATGTAATTTAAACATCCCAAAAATCTTTGAAGTTGAGTTTTATCCTTAATAACATCAGGAAATTTATTGACAAAATCAATTGATCTGTCAATAGGAAGAATAGTCCCATGATGGATATTAAATCCTAGGAACCTAATCTTAGTTTTGAAAAGTTCTATCTTTTTGGCTGATAAAACCAATCCTTTAGTTTTGATAATATGAAAGAAGATATTAAGATGTTTCCAGTGTTGATCTAAAGAGTTGGAGAATACAAGAACATCATCAATATAAACAATTATGAAGTTGATGTATGGAGTGAAAATATCATTCATAATATTCTGAAATTCTGAAGGTGCATTTTTTAATCCAAAAGGCATTACATTCCACTCAAAATGCCCGAATGGAACTGTTAATGCAGTTTTATACCTATCTTTCTCATGAACTTGGATCTGCCAAAATCCAGCTTTCATGTCGAATTTTGAGAATATTTTTGCATTAGAAAGTCTTTGAATTAAATCTTGTTTGTATGGTAACGGATACCTAATCCATTGCAATACATCGTTAAGAGGTTTATAATTTATCACAAGTCTTGGTACACCTCTTTCAAGTTCAGCAGGCTTCTGAACATAAAAAGCTGCACAGTTCCAAGGAGACTTGCTTGGTCTGTGATAAGTGCTAAAATTTTCGAAATTAAACCCCAAAGTAAGCTTTGTTAAAGCCCTAAAGGCATGTTAATTAGGTTAATTAGGTCATTTTAGTGCTTTTCAGTTATTTTAGAATTGTTGCAATTATCGAGTAACATTTTAGCTTATTTTTATTTTTATCTTTATTTTAGATTAAAGTTGTGTGGAGCAGGTGCGCGTAATTGGTTTGCTGTTGTTTTGCATTGCAGGTAAAAATCAATGTGAAATCAAGCAGTTGTAGCATGAGATTGCCCAGACAGGATTATCATGAATATCGGTATATATATATATATATATATATTTTATATATTTTATTATATATATTATATTATGAGTGCTGTGTCGGTATATATATATATATATTTTTATATATTTAAGATTTAATATAGCATGATATTTATTATATTATATATATATATATACATATATATCTAATATACTATTTATATAATGTAATATATATAATATATATATAATATATATATTAGGTGGCTAAGGGATATGTATGTGAGAGTGAGAATGTGATAAGAATGAGAAAATATCTAAGGGTGGTTGGGAAGCATGAAAAAAAAAAAATATATATTAAATTGCCACCATGATGTCACCACTTACATCATCCACTTTGAGTGGATTTTTCCTAACCCATCTTCAAGCATCTATAAAAGGGCAAGCATCTCCAACAAAGAGAAAGAGGATTCCAAGGGGGAAGTCCAAAGCACAAGTCCCTAGTACGCAGTCAGTTGCAATTTAGCTTTTCCTCTGTTGTTGAATTCTGTCAAGTGCAAGAATTGTTAAGCAATTTATTTTCCTTTGTTAGTTGAGTGTTGCGTTTTATCAGAAATAGTCGTAGATTTTTATGCCACGTGCATCTAAGTCTTGATTATTTTCTGCTTCCATATACTGTACTACTGTTCAGTTCAGTCAGTTTAATTTCAGAGAGTGAATTTATTTTTCAGTTGTTATTCTCAGTTTTTATTTTAATTTCAGTATTTTCCAAATTACACAATTTCACACAC
>JAESVK010000744.1:1280058-1303772 GCA_017140935.1 Hamamelis virginiana
AAAACGTACGGCATAGTAATATTTAATAAATAGTGGACGACTGAGAATATTAGAACCCACAAATTAAAGATTGTTTCTCCGCTCACTTTCGGTGGTCATTTTCGATATAATTAAGTATATAACATGACCCCACAAAGGTTTTATTTAACAAATTTCATTAATAAATGATACATTATTTAATTATACATGTCCATTAAAGTTTAACATTTTCAGTCATTCAACAGAAAGTCTTCCTCAAATTTCATTTACATGTGTGGGGGCCTCAATATCATGTGTGTCATATAGGATAGGTATTTTGAAAAATCTATCTTTGAATTAAATAATCTTCTCATATATGTTATGTCTGCCAAAAATTATAGTAATCTAACAATTGTTTTTCAAAATACAGTTCCTAAAATACTCTAACAGTATTTACTTTTGAATGTTGTAACAATTGTTTAATAGACTGTATTTTGAAAACGGGCAATTAGATCACTTTGATTTTTAGCAAACATGATATATATAATAATATTATCTAATTTAACGATCGGTTTTTCAAAATATCTGGTGAGTGGACCTTAAATTAAGGTTACTCCTTACTTACTGATTATTTCTAATAACATAATATATTTATATATTCAAATTTTAGTGTTGAAAATTGGTATCACTTGTGACGAATCCACGTGAGTAATTGATTATATCTTTAAGGGTTAAAACATTAAAGGATACTGCAATTACCACTCCACCAATAGTTTATTGCACTATATTTTTTATGCATTTTTGAATTTTCATGCTTTCATAATGTTAAGTGTCGGAAGCTAAAATTGGAGTGCCAATATCACTGGCTATTCAAACAATCAAAAAATATATTAAGACTCAAGACTAAATATTTTTATGACAAATAAATCTAGTTTCTATTCAACCTTAAAAATGAACAAATTAATACAAAATTAGAAATCAATTATATTATATTTTGTGTCATTCTAAACAAGGAATTTGACACAAAATAAAATTCAAAATCAATTATATTTGAATTTTAATAATTTCAAAATAACTAATTAAAGGATCGAAAAGGAGTTAAAAAATGACTTAAGAGAAAGTAATGTGAGAAAGGGGCTTCAGGGATTTTGTTTAGAAAAGTGGGGATAACGATGGGGAGGGGAGGCCAGCCTATATTCTACCATACTTAATATTATGTTTGATATAACAGAATGTGTGTGTGTGTGTATATATATATATAACTTAAAAGAAATTTAAAAGTCCACTGGTTATGGGTATGGATCCTTTTTCTGTAGTAATGATCCCGTCAGTATTTGTAGACTTTAATAAAGTGAGCAAACATTAAATGGCTGTTAGATCTTATGTCATGGTCAAGATCTAACGATCATGGAGTATTTAATAACTTTATTAAAGTCGGTAAATATGCTAAAAAATCTACTTTCAAAGGTACTCTAGTTGGCTTAATTCCTTGTCTAATTACGTGGTGCCTATGGAAGAGAAGATGCAATGCTAGAATGGATGGAAAGTATGACACGGCTATGTCTGTTTTGGAGAAGTGTTCGGGTTTGGATTAAGTTACTAGCTATCACGAGAGTTGTCAAGGTAATCCCGGAAATTCGAGAGGGGGCGGTATTATTAGAGATTGGAATGGTATGGTAAAGGGGACTTTTTTAGCCTCTTATGGTGTAGGTACGAATAACGGGCGCAGAAGTGAAAGCAATTTTGGATAGTATTAGATTGTGAAAACGACTCCATATGGTCAATGTGATTATCGAAAGTGATTCTAAAATTGTTGTAAATTGGATTCGCAACAGAAGATGTACGTTATGGTATCTTTGGGATTTTTGGGAGGTTTTGTAAAAGGAACTTGAGGGGATAAATTTCGTGGTGGCTCATCAATTTCGGGAAGGTAATAGTGCGGTGGATTTTCTTGCTAGAGAAGGAGAAATGGGTATGATTATCACGTATAATGGTAATCAAGATCTTCCCCGGTTTTTAAAAGGTATTGTGCAGTTGGATTATTTAGGCCTTTCTTATTTCCATCATTAGCTTTTATTTAGGCTTATTTAGTTTTTTTCCACGTCTTTTTTCAGCCTGTTAGATTTTTTTATGGTCTTCTTATAGGCTTGTTTAGTTTTTTCGTCTCCTTGTTTTATTTGTTTCGGTTTTGGTTGGTTTGTTTTTGGGAGGTTTTTTATTTTTTTATTCTGTAATCTCCCAGTTTAATTGGCTTGTATCCACGGTATTCCTTCGCCATAAGTGAGGGTATTTTAATAATCTTGGGACGGGACCACTAACATGTGGCTACCGGCTCTTTGAAAAAAAAAAAAAGATAAATGCTAATAGGATTATTTCACAGCAATCAATATGATCTTAATTTATAAATTAGGCCTCAGGGAGCTTATTATTATAGAAGTGACTTAAAGTATGCATGACAATGATTGGATAACAACCGTATGTCATTTTTGGATATTAATTGATATATAGAAGGATTTTATGGTAATAATTTAGCAAGTTTAGAGCTATTTATTGTTTAATATCTGTATATTATTAGTTATGTGGTCCAAGAGTTGATTGATTAAAATAGTAATCAATTGAAACGAAAGAATGGAAACCCTTGTGATACGTACAAATTATTCCTAACCCTAATGAGATAGTCGTAGAAACTTATAAATCATTTAATTTCAGGGAAAGTTGATGAAACTTTTTCAAATCACGTTAACACAAGTCTTGAAGGAATGTGAATGCTGACAATTTTCATCTAAAGATTTGAATACCCAAAGAGTGGAAAGCAAGCACTTGTGGGTATTGTAGTCATCCACTCAATTGGTTCCATCCACCACTTTCCGACGCTAAGTGATAACAAAAAGAAAAGAATGAAAAAAAAAAGACGGAAATTAGGTTGTCATAATTTACTAGTCTACAAATAAAAAGGAGAAAAATACATAGAAATGATCCAACAGTTGATTTCTCAACGAAAATTAGGACCCCAGTTTAGGAGTTCACTTTGGGCCTCCCAAATCTCAAGGCAGGCCCTATTGATATCAGATTACAATGATTTTTGGCATACATGCATCACATTCATAATAAGGATATCTAATCCAACGGTCTGTTTTTCAAAAATATACATCACACAATTAATTGAAGGCCTCATATTGATTTTCACGAAAGCAAGCATATATACACACTATCGAAAACATATATATATATATAAAGAGGCGTGCATCACATATATATTTATATATATTTGTGGGTTTGGGCGGGTTGATGGGTTTGGGCAATTTTGTACACACAATCGAAAAAATATATATATATATATATTTTAAAGAGGCGTGCATCCCAATTATGACCTGCTTATTAAATTGTACCAACCCAAACCCAATAATGTTGGGCAAGTTTGGACGAGTTGATGGGTCTGGGCAATTTTGCCAGCCCTTATATATATATATATATATATATATATATATATGGACTCAAAGACCGAATAGACTCACTTTGATTCTCTAATGACCAAAAACCACGTACGGCATAGTAACATTTAATATATAGTGGACGACTGAGAATATTGGAACCCACAAATTAAAGCTTGTGTCACCGCTCACTTTCGGTGGTCATTCTCGATATATATATATAAGTATATAACATGACCACACAAAGGTTTTATTTAACAAATTTCATTAGTAAATGATACATTATTTAATTATACATTTTCAGTCATTCAACAGAAAGTCTTCCTCAAATTTGATAAACATGTGTGGGGGCCTCAATATCATGACCGCACAATTAATTTATTACGAGAATCTGCTTTAATTTTAGAGCATTGCTACTGTTCCCGTGCATCGTTCCCTTATTTAATTCTCGTCTATCATTCCCTTATTTAATTCCCGTTTGACATCAGCAATATGAGAAAATAAATATAGCTGTATTGGTCACGTTCCCCTTACACCTATATTTACACATTGTTTTCAAAACACTGTTTATGATAAATATTTTGACAAACTAACCGTTGGATTATAAAAAATGATCATTTAAGGACCGGTCCTTAAATTAATTTAAGGTCGATCCAGTCACATTTTTCTCACATAGGATAGGTATTTTGAAAAATCTATCTTCGGATTAAATAATCTTCTCATGTATGTCATGTCTGCCAAAAATCACAGTAATCTGACAATTGTTTTTCAAAATACAGTTCCTGAAACACTCTAACAATATTTACTTTTGGATGATGTAACAATTGTTTAATAGACTGTATTTTAGCAAACGTGATCTATATAAGAATATTATCTAATTTAACAATTGGTTTTTCAAAATATCTGGTGAGTGCATGGACCGTAAATTAAGGTTAGTCCTTACTGATTATTTCTAATAATATAATATATTTATATATTCAAATTTCAGTGTTGAAAATTGTTACTCAATTGGTATCACTGGTGACGAATCCAGATCCATCTTCTTGCCTTGATTTTTAAACACGAGGCATCATTTATTTGATTATTACTTTATTAGTAATTAATTAATATATAGTGGATGACTTTGAATATCGTACTGGTTGGGAGTGAGATAGATGATGGACCTAATGAGAGTCGGGGCGCATGCGCATCTAACCTCTCTTCTCACAGTGACACCACACGGATACCAAGAACCAAGAATTGACACAACCTTCCAGCCACCGTAAAAAACAGCATTTGTTACTTCCATCCGCAATTTCTTATAGCAATTGAAAATGCACATATTTAACTTGAAATATTCATTCTTTCCGATAGCTATAAGAAATAGTTGGTGAATATTCTCTCACATTCTTTCCAATAGTGTTTGAACGAATTTCTTACTCAAATTTAATCAACGCATGTGAGCTCGCAATGATCGCACCTTCAGTCATTGTTATTGCCTCTAGCTTACCAATCATCCCACTTTATTACCAGAATTTGTAATTAATACAGGCTCAATGGCTGACATATCCAACAAATAGAAATGTTCTCCACCTGCAAGTATGACCAAAAATTTGAACTTACACTTGTTTTGTTATTAAAAAAAAGAAATTCCCACAGAGGAAACTTGGTGACATATTATCATGTTAATACAATTAATACATATGAAAGCTAGACTAATATAATGCAGCAAGCCACTGTTGGCACACCAAAAAATAGGCCATCAGATTTTGACCGAAATATAAAGAAAAGAGTTTTGGCTGAGTTTGAGGGAAGGGAATTTCGGCCGTAAAGAAGAAGTTATATATATTAGCCAAGTACATCGTTGGCCACCTTGAAGAAATCGGCCAAGTAGATTGTTGGCCATCCTAGAGATAGTTTAAATTAAGCTTGAAGGAAAGGAATTTCGGCCATAAAGAAGAAGTTATATAAATCGGCCAAATAGATCGTCGGCCACTCTGAATAAATCGGTCAAGTGGATTGTCGGCCATTCTAGAGATAGTTTAAACTAAGATTGAAATAAGGGAATTTCGGCCGTAAGGAAAAAGTAATATAAATCGACCTATGAAGAATCGACCACCCTAAAAATAGACCAAGAAGATTTTCGGCCACCCCAGAAATATCAATCATACGGCCATTCCCTATTTCTAAGGAGAATGACCAATATAGTGGAGATCATGGCTTGTCACATGTCAGCACCTAAAAGGAGTCAATAGGCTATGAGATCATGGCCTGACACATATCAGCACCTAAAAGGGAGTCAAGAGGCTATAACTGCTAGAACGTGGGAAGTAGAAGATAGCTTGAGAAGGAGGTGGATAATGGGCCAAGAACATGGGCGGACACTTGTCATCTAGATAGCTAAAGTTGCCTTTCTATAAAAGCCAAAAGAAGTCAAGGACGAAGGGGACAATCAACATCAAACACAAAGTGCTTTTTATCTTTATTTGTTTTCTTTTGCTTCCTGCCAATTTACTTTCTGTCAATTTACTTTCCTAGTTTAGGAGTATTTTATTTCCATAATCAAGTTGTACTCAACCAGGGTTCTCCTTGGTTTCATTATTTGTAAAGATATTAATCAAAGGAGCTTATGAGGCCAACAAATGGTATGTTTCTTGTGATTTCTATTTTTGTTAAATCTCTTCAATTTCATTACACTTTCACATCTCAATGCACACACGTCTTTGCACTCAAAGACCCCAGAACCTGCAACCGCCTTGATTGCAGTTGGCACGCCCGCATGATAGCTGCCAGGCCGAAGTGCTCACGCCTAAGGTCCATAGAAATTTGTAGGGTGAACAGCCACATCAGTCGTCACTGCATGTGCTTGGTAATTGACCACGTATATACGTACCTTATATACACTACTACAAAAAAATCCACGAAAACGGTTTTAAACCGTTTTCAAAATCTTTTGAAAACGGTTCAGGAACTGTTTTGTAGGCATGTGTTGTCATAAGGTAGTACCCTTCGAAAATGATTTTGAACCGTTTTCATTTCTATGCATACGAAAACAGTTTTGAACCATTTTCAAATATGTCACATACAAAAACGGTTTTGAACCGTTTTCAAATATATCACCTACAAAAACGATTTCCGACCGTTTTAAAAAAAATCTACATACGAAAACGGTTTTAAACCGTTGTAAAAAACTGTACATAAGAAAACGGTTTAAAACAGTGTTAAAAAACTCGACATACAAAAAATGGTTAAAAACCATTTTCAAATACATCATAAATGAAACTTTTGAAACCGTTTTAGAATGATCCACATATGAGAACGGTTTTTGATCATCTTTAAAAAATCGCCCCCATTTGTGGCATACATTTAATTGCTTTTCCTGTTTCTTGTGATAAAACTATACAAAATTTACTTGTTTCCTTTAATACATTCCACACCACATACAATTAGAACCTCAACGAGAATTACAATTATATATATATATATATATATATATATATATATATATATCAAAATGTATATTTTCATTCCAATTTTGCAGTACTGGCACTTCAAACTAAGACCGGCCCAAAGAGTTCCAAGTACAAATTTGTTCAAAATTAATTAATCGCTACATACCACCACTAGCCTATATATACTTCAAACTAACATATATCTATGTAAACCCAAAGTGTTCCAAGTATAAATATGTTAAAAAATTAAGGTAAATCGACGGTCCAACTACATCTAAAATAGCTCCATGTACGTTGCATGTCTTCGATTGCGCTAACTAGCTAGGAGCCTACATAAAATAAAATAGTAATAAAACAATAAAAAAAAAAAAAAACCGATTCCATCATTCTCATAAATATATGACTGAAGTGTGAGAACAAACAATTCCAACTAAGTTAAAAATATTTGCAAACCCTTATTCATGATGTCATGTATTATTACATGGTATTCTCATAAGTATAAAAAAAATATATGTAATTTACCTTAGAAGTTATTGAGGAAACTCCAAAAAAGGCAATTCTAGTAGTTGACTTGCCCATAAGACTTGGATTGTTTGATTCTTCCACTACCAAATTCCTCTGGTTCTTCGTGGAAGATTCAACATCTTACAGAATCTGTAAAGATCAATTGAAAATTGGTGTTACATATATAAAACTCAAGAAATTACCAATTCCAAAAGGAAGTCCATATATTATGGTAGAGCTTTGTAGCCCTAAGAAATAGAAATGTGTACTGTTTTTATGACCACTGCAAACAAGAGCATAATCATTTGATTTTGTAATTTGTTTTCAAGCATTAAGTCATTAACTATGATAATAGCATGATGATGTGGATCACGTAGCACAAAGCCCATCAACTTGGAGGACATATACTAGGAGGGCCCGTAGGAATAATTAGATGTTATTGCTCTTTATTTTATTTAGGATATTTCTGTTTTGGTTGTATTTATCTTTTAATTAGTTTCCTAGTAGGAGTATGATTGTTTTCTATATAAAGGGGATAAACCCTTTATTTGTGGTTAGACTTGATGATAATGAATTTTCTCCCTGCTATTCTGAGTTCTCTCTCTTTCTTCCTAATATTTTGATTTCTTCCTCTCTATTTCTCTCTCTTTTTCTCTATTTCTTTTCTTGGAACTCAAGTCCCATCAATTGGTATCAGAGCATCACCTCGATTCACTCACTTTTCGCTGCCCCCATACCTACTCGCTGCCTTCATACTCGCGTGCTTGAAAACACCCTCGCACCACCCAACACCTTTGCGCCACCTGGTATATATATATATATATAGGAGACCCGCGCCCTTGCACCACCCAAACACCACCCTACACGGCTGCTAACACCACCAGACCACCCCAAAAAGCCTCCTCCGTCGCCGAAATCATTACCGGCAGAAAAAGGTCGCCGAAAAAGTGCTCCACGTGCCCTCACGCGCAACCAGCTTCTCGGCGCGTGAGATCCACACGCGCGCTTCAGATCCACGCGCTTCATACAGTCAAACCACTCCGTGCGGCTCGGCTCGGCTTGGCTTCTACATCTGCTCGACTCGGCTTGTACACCGGTTCGGCTCGGCTCACCCTACCCATCGACCTGATTGTTGACCCGACCCGTTGACCGACCCGGTCAACCGTTGACCGTTGACTGCCACGTGTTAGGACGTCATAGATTTTTGGAAAATTACTATTTAGCGCTTCAACCTTCCTGGAAATTACAATTGGGCCCCTCAATTTTCTGGAAAATTACAGTTTGGCCCCTTAGCTTTTTGAAAAATTACAGTTTGGTGCTTGCAGCTTTCCCAGCATTTTTCGACGTCCCGGTTCCGATTTTGAGGTCCATTTGGGTTAATTCGACCTCCACAGTGGA
The DNA here is from genome assembly GCA_017140935.1 of Hamamelis virginiana. Taxonomy (NCBI): domain Eukaryota; kingdom Viridiplantae; phylum Streptophyta; class Magnoliopsida; order Saxifragales; family Hamamelidaceae; genus Hamamelis; species Hamamelis virginiana. Next base: position 1,288,781 of record JAESVK010000744.1, read on the forward strand.
GTTTTACACATCATTGAGCCTCGGTGAACGGTACACATCTCATTTTCATTGAAAATTGTGGATTTTTCTTTCAATTAGTTGGTAGCTTATTAAATTTGTGTTAGGTCCCTTTAAGCCTTCTATCCTTGTCCCAACAGTCCAAAAAAAAAAAAACCAAAAATAAAACATTTGCTCTTGTCATATTTTCTTTATTGTTTCATTTCCTTTATTTTCAAACTCTAGGCCACCTTTCAGATATATTTCACACACTCGTTGCATTCTCATTCCCTACTTCACCTCTTTCATACTTAGGCACGCAGCTTGCATTTTTTTCTTCATTTTATTTCAGTTTTCTTAAGTGTTCATAAGTGGTAATTTGTCTTTCTAATTTAAGTAATTAAGACGTGTCAGCATCCACCACCCATTTACCCATCCACCCCAACTTCACCATTACCTTACACCATGACTTTGACTGACCGTTGCATAGCCATAGAGCAAGACATGACCACTGTCCAACAGAACATAACCACTTTGAAAGAGTCATTTACCAGATTTGATCGTGACACTAAGATTGAGTTTACCACACTCCGTGAGTCCATCACTGCACTTAGGGAGGAGTTAGCCCAGTCTAGAGGTCAGGGTAGAGTTTCTGACCCTGGGGATGTTGCCAATGATCTCCTGATCGTTCAACAACCCAATGGGCGGCCCACAGATCCTCATGCAGGAATGCTTCCCCTCCCTAACCACTTTAGACAAGTCCCCGTCCCTAGGTAGCATGTAGTGGACTTTGGTCCTCCTGCTGATCCATTTGAGGATGATTTAGACTATAATTATAGGCCGAGAGGACACCAGGGTAGATATCAGGATGCCCAGCATAGACAGCCTCAGAATTTCCATGACGAGCCTAAAGATATCACCATGAGGGTAAAACTCGAAGCTCCCAGTTTTGATGGTAGGACTGATCCTATTGTCTTCTTAGATTGGCTGAATGATATGGAGGAATACTGTGACTAGTATAGGATGATTGACCTACAGCGTGTTCGCTTTGCTAGGATGAAATTGACAGGCAACGCCAAATGCTATTGGCAGGGTGTGTTGCGTAAATTAGAGCGATTAGGAGAAGGTCCTATAGTCACCTGGGCTGAGATGAAACGAAGGTTAAAGGAGAAGTATCTCCCCGCTTCCCATAGAAAGACTTTGTTAGAGTAGTGGCATAATCTAAGACAGGGTACAGCCAGTGTTGAGGATTACACTTCGCGTTTTGAGGGTATTATGGGAAGATGTGAGATAGAGGAGGACCCTTTGGTGACTCTCTCTAAATATGTCAATGGACTAAGTTTAGATGTCAAAAGAGAAGTTACTTTACACTCTCCTGATAGCTTAGAGGAGGCTTATAACAAGGCCCGGGACATAGAAAAATTCCTTCGGGTTCCTAACCCAAAGCGTTTAGCTTCCCAAGTTGAGGAGTCTCGTCATTTTCAGTCCCCACTTCAGTCTGTTCCTTCAAGGGGGGTACCCAACCTAATCTAGGACCTAGCACTTCTAGGAAAAAAGAGGTCGTCGGTACTTATAGTCGCCCAAGTGGCTCTGCTATTGAATGTTTTTACTGCCACAACAAGGGTCACATTGCTGCCCGTTGTCCCCATCGCACTCTTGTTCTTGATCAGGAATCCGATGACCCTTCTGCTTTCACGGATTATACCCCTCCTGAGGATACTTCCGATGCTGAGAGGGATCTCGAGCTCGATGATGAGTCGAAGCAGTCCCATCTCGCTGTCATGCGGTGCATCCTATCTACTCCTTTAGGGAAGGATGATTGGAAGGCACGAGCATCTTTCACACCTTCGTCACATGTGGGGATAAAATTTGTAAGGTTGTGATTGATGGCGGAAGTACTATGAATGTGGTCTCCACAGCTGGTGTAGCTAGAATGAAGTTAAAGACTGAACCCCACCCTCAACCTTATAGGGTAGCTTGGGTCGATAAGACCTCTTTACCGGTTTTCAAGAGGTGTCTGGTTCCTCTTCAGATGTGAGACTATTCTGATAGGATTTGGTGCGATGTCCTCCCTATGGATGTCGCTCATATTTTGCTTGGTCGTCCATGGCTTTTTGACTTGGACGTGACCAACAACGGAAGGGATAATTCATACATTTTTAAGCATAACGAGAAATCTATTCACTTGCTTCCTGCCAAACCGTCTCCCACGAGTAGAAATCCCAAGGTTAAGAATTCCTCCAAACCTCCTATCAAGAACCATATCCATGTCCTTTCCCGAAAGGAGTTTGTGCGGGAAGGACAAGAGTTTGACATAGCTTTCGTGCTTGTAGTCCAACAGTTACTTCCGGTTTCTTTAGAAAAGCTTGTTGAACCTCCTCTTGAGGTCACTACCCTATTAGACGACTTTAGAGATGTTATACCGGATGAGTTGCCACCTAAGAGGGATATCCAGCGTGCCATAGATTTTGTCCCTAGGTTTCAGTTTTCTAATAGGATTATGGGAGCTTTATTTAGGCACCTTGTAAGGAAGCATCCTGAGAATTGGGACTTAATTTTACCGATCGCGGAGTTTGCGTATACTGGATCTGTTAATCAATCAACTGGTAAGAGTCATTTTCAAATTGTCTGTGACATTTTCCCTCGCCAACCCTTTGCCACCATTTCCCTTTCCACTGACTGTTGTCTTTTCACTTCTACTGATATTTTTGCCCAGCACATTCATGATCTCCATGCTGACATCCGTCGAAAAATTGCTTTAAATACTGAACAGTTCAAATTAGCTGCTGATGTTCCTCATAGGAAACTGGATTTTGATGAAGAAGATTATGTTATGGTGCGTATCCACCCTGCTTGTTATCTTACACATTCCTTCCCACCATTGCATGCCCAAACCACCACATCCTTTCGTATCATTCGTAAGTTGGGATCTAATGCTTCTTTAATTGACTTACCTTCTGATATGAATTTTAATCCTGTTTTCAATGATGAGGATTTGTTTCCTTATCGAGACACTTTTGAGCCTCCTACTGTGCTAGGTTTGTCTACAGGTGGTTTTACCTTTTCTCCTACCGCAACTCCGGTGCCCGTTACCCCATGCTTTCAATTTCTATGCACCGTTCTGATTGGCGATTTTATAGCAGCTCAGACTATTATGTTACATGGTGGTCTTTACCGACGGTATCTTGTTTGCTGGAGAGATCGCCCTGGCATTGAAGATACTTGGATTATGGAAGATGAGTGTCGGCGTCTTGATCCTGATCTTTTGGAGGTTTACCAGCGTTCTAACTCTCCGGAGAAGAGTTTTTCTCAGCTGGGGGGAATTGATTTTGATCACGTAGCATAAAGCCCATAAACTTGGAGGACATATACTAGGAGGGCCCATATGAATAATTAGATGTTATTGCTCTTTATTTTATTTAGGATATTTCTGTTTTGGTTGTATTTATCTTTTAATTAGTTTCCTAGTAGGAGTATGATTGTTTTTTATATAAAGGGGATAAACCCTTTATTTGTGGTTAGACTTGATGATAATGAATTTCTCCCTGCTATTCTGAGTTCTCTCTCTTTTTCCCTAATATTATGATTTCTTCCTCTCTATTTCTCTCTCTTTTTCTTTATTTCTTTTCTTGGAACTCAAGTCCCATCACATGAACTCACGTATTAATACTTAATAGTTTTTGTCCTCTTAAGAAAACGGTTTTTGGTCTCTTTCTAAAACAGTTTCCAAAACCGTCTTAATAATATGCCCATCAAAGACGGTTACAAAATAATCGTTTTCTTTGGTTACTAAATTAAAACGGTTATAGGAACCATTTTCTTTGGTCTTTTTCTAAAACGGTTTCCAAAACCGTTTTCTATTTACTGTTTTCTTTACATTTTTTTGTAGTAGTGATATGACTTTGTCTCATGAGGAAATAAAAAATGTGGCATCAGGTTCTTCTTTTCCTATAATTTACTAGTGTCATCACTGCCTGCAAACAATCACTACACTGTTGTAACACAAATTAGCTTTATTTCCTACTCTTTTTCCCTCACTCTGTAGGGGTTTTGATAGCATAACTACTATGATTTGGTGCTTTTAATGTTTTGTTTTGTTTTTGTGCCTTGCAGGTTAAATCATCTCTCTTCTTACTTTTTATGCTCTGTTGAAGGTCAAGTGGAAAGCCAAAGGTTCAATGCTTTCTCCAAGCTTTGTTTTGAGCTTCTTGACATGCAAATTGAAGGATTAAAGTGTTGTTAGGAGATAAACTTTGAGGAGCAAGGTTGGAAGCAGGCATTTGGATTCATGATTAAGCACTTCTCAACTTGAAAGTTGAATACCGGTATTGAGATTAGATTACCGGTATTGATTGAAGAAATTAAGTTTTTACACTTATAAATTGGAAAATTACATGTATTGGATATTCAATACCGGTAATTCTGTCAGGGCACTCTTAGTTTGGTTTGTAAATCGCTTCTTTGGCAAGGTTATTTTGGTATTTTCACCCTCATTCTCTTGTAATCCTAGAGGGGGGTATAAATGCTATGTTTTGCAGCTGGAGAAAGGTTTCTTCCTTTGTGTTAACTTAGTTTTTAGTTCTTAGCTTAGTTTCTCTTAGTTTTCTAGGGTTTGCTAGCTTGATCTGATTATTTCTCTATAGTTTTACTTAGTTTTTGTTCTATTTAGCTTAGTTTAGCTAAGCTACATTTGGTTTACTTGTAATACACTCTTGATAGTTTGGTTTATCTAGTTTCTCATACATTTAATGCTTTGAACACTTGTTTTCCTTTGCTTAATCAATATAGAAGTTTCCTTTTAGTATTTCCTGCATTTATGATGATTTCTCATGCATTTATTGTTGCTTCTTTAGTATTAATGAAAAACTAAACCTCCAAGGTAGGGTTTGAAAGTGGAAGCTCATCACCAACCAAGGTTATAAGACCTTCTCACCCATTTGAGATTAAATCCTAGTTGAATGGTGGTAAATACTCTCCATTTTCTGTATACATTTGTTGTGGCATCCTCTTGACATTATGTTAATAAGCTTCACTTGGTACACATTGTGCTTGAACCTATATGCATACTATATGTTTGATAAATTGTCAAAGAGAGCATTTCCTACCATTCTCCTATTGTTCCTTTTCATGAATGCTTGTAAAGTTAAACCTTCCATCAACGACCACTTATCAATGGATCCTAGAAGAGTAATTTTGGTGAGAAGTCTATATTGCTTGGTTGTGGATGAGTGGAAATCCTAAAAATCTATCATTTAATTTTCCTTGAATTTATCTCTTGTGATTTGAATCTCACACACACTCAACAAACATTCAAAAACCCCATGATTTTACACTTTCTTTTGCATTTATTGGTTAGAAATTCCTAAAGATCATTTGAACCTTTTCCACTCCCTCTGGATAAGACTTGGGTACTCCCAAATATTATTGATTGACGACTTGTGGATTCATACCCTTGGGATTCTTTTGAGCATCGCGTTTTTAGTTACACCAAAAAAGCTCAAAAAAGACAGTTTTAAACCGTCTTCTTTTAAAAAAGAAGACGATTTTAAAACCATCTTTATGGGTTGTTTCCCATAAGACGGTTTGTTGACCGTCTTCTTATATGACAAAATGAAGACGGTTTTAAACCGTCTTTAATAATGAACTTATGAAGACGGTTTAAACCGTCTTTGTTAAGTTGTACCTAAGAAGACGGTTTTAAAGCTTTTTTAAAGTAAAAAATAAGAAGACGGTGTCGTTTACATCTTTCAAAACAAGATGTTTAGCATAACACTGTTTTTAAATATATAGTGTTTAAAGACGGATATTTTAAAACCGTCTTTAAATTCTAAATTTAAAGACAGCCACTTAAAACAGTCTTTTTATGTATCTTTCAAAGACAGTTTTAAAAACCATCTTGAATTCCCTGTCTTCTTTGGGCTTTTTTCTAGTAGTGAATGAGGAAAGAATAGGCAAACAATGGGAGTTTTGGCGACGAGGTTAAGCATAATATGCTCACTTTTCAATATCCTAGTCTCTGGTTTGAGCTGGTTGCATCCTCATTGGTTGGGAGGAACGAGACAGGCCAACTTACAGGTGGAGATGGGGGTAATAATGACTTTTAGTTTACTTGAAGGGTGTTATGATGGATGGCAAAATTTTATACCATAAGTGATTATGGCAAAAGTTTTGGCTCCCTAACTCTACTTGGATTTTTCCGTGTATGGATAATAAATCACTTGGGTGATGTGCTGAGAGTCCAAGCTCCAAGCTCTATCAGTATTGATGGAGATGATGACTTTGAATAATACCCATTGCTTTTTTAATTTCTCCGGTCTTTGGGTGGTCACTTTCGATCCATTTCATTCTTTCTTGCTCAAGCCTCTTCTTTTTCCTTAATTATAAGGTACGTATATGCGTGGTCAATTACCAGGCACATGCAGTGACTACTGATGTGGCAGCTTGCTGCAATATATTAGTCTAGCTTTCATCAGTATTAATTGTATTAACATGATAATATGTCACCAAGTTTCCTTTGTGGGATTTGTTTTTTAATAACAAAACAAGTGCTAGTTCAAATTTTTTGTCATACTTGCAGGTGGAGAACATTTCTATTTGTTGGATATGTCAGCCATTGAGGTTTTATTAATTACAAATTCTGGTAATAAGGTGGGATTTTTGGTGATCTGGATGCAATAACAATGACTGAAGGTGCGATCATTGCGAGCGCACATGGGTTTATTAAATTTGAGGAAGAAATTCGTTCAAACACTATTGGAAAGAATGTGAGAGAATATTCACCGGCTATTTCTTATAGCAATTGGAAAGAATGAATATTTTAAGTTAAATATGTGCATTTTCAATCGCTATAAGAAATAGCGAATGGAAGTAACAAACGCTGTTTCTTACGGTGGCCGGAAGGTTGTGTCAATTATTGGTTCTTGGTATTCGCGTGGTGTCACAACATGAAACTCATAAATGATTGTGGGATACATATTTTGAAAAATTGACCGTTGGATTAGATATTATGCATATGTATGTCAGGCATGCCAAAAATCACAGTGATCCAGTGGTCGGTTTCTTAGATATGTCACTAAGAAAAACTGTGACCGTTTTCAACAGTCAGAATTTCACAGTCTATACTTTGAGATGCCTACATCGCATCACCATAATTTTTGGTAGACGTAACATCCATAACAAAGGTACCTAATCCAACGGTTGGTATAATTTTTCAAAATATGCATCCCACAATTCCCTATGTGCTTTATGCTGACTTTCGTGAAAGTCAGCATATGCTTACTAGATTGAGACTGTATATATATTTGCATGAGAATATATTTAAGTAGAAATTGGTGGTTAGTTGTTACTGGGGTAGAGGAACAACATTTATATAATTAAACCATATATCATTTGTTAATAAAATTTTGTAAATGAAACCTTTGTGGGACCAGTAGTCACTGATCTCACACACACACACACACACATATATATCAAATGCCAGCATTCTATTTAGCAATTGATCTATCCATCTCACTCCCAACTAGTACGATATTCAAAGTCATCCACTATATATTAATTACTAATAAAGTAATAATTAATTAAATGATGCTTCGTGTTTAAAATCAAGACAAGAATATGGATCTGGATTCATCACCAGTGATACCAATTGAGCACCAATTTTCAACACTAAAATTTGAATATATTGTTATAAATAAAAGAAAGGTAGAAAAAGAAAGCAATCACGTCACAAGAAATTACGTGGTTCGGCCTTTAGCCTACATCCATGGTAGCCAACAATCCAAGCTCTTCACTATGAATATTAACAAGTTACAATATATTTCTCTCTATGGCTTTTCCAAAATCTTACTTTTCTCTCTAATGGTGACACCTCTATTTATAGGTCAATACTCATAACGAGTGGAAAACCAAAAGCCATAAGTTTCCAATATCAAGCGGTCATAAGTTACATGGTTAAGAGTGGAAGAGGAAGAGGAAAAGTTATGGAATGAGGTGGTCATCCACATGTACATGCATGTATTTACTACACTCCCCCTTGGATGTCCACCACATGATGGTAGCATACTTCTGGATGCTTCCCCTGATTATGACAAGCTTCAATTTGTCTGATGATTGAGCCAGTGCATCCCAATATTGTATACCATTTCTTGGAATGTTGACTTTGGCAAAGCTTTAGTGAATAGGTCCGCAAGATTATCATATGACTGAATCTTTTCTTACTTCAATCTCATGACTCTTCTGGAGTTCATGTGCATAGAAGAACTTTGGTGAAATATGCTTTGTTCTATCTCCCTTAATATAATCTCCTCGGATTTGAGCGATACAAGCAGCATTATCTCATATATAATAGTTGGATCATTTGTGATTTGAGATAATTGACAGGTGCCTCGAATATGTTGAATTAGAGATCTCAACCAAGCACATTCCCGACTTGCTTCATAAAGTGCCAATATTTCTGAATGGTTAGAAGAAGTGGCTACCAATGTTTGCATAGTAGAACACTAAGAAATAGCAGTATTACTATTAAGAAATACATAACCTGTCTGAGATCGACCCTTATGAGGATCGGAAAGATATCCTAAATCTGCATAACCCACAAGTTTAGAACTTTTAAAGTCATAGGAATAAAATAAACCCAAGTCAATAGTTCCGCGTAGATATCTCAAAATATGCTTGACACCAGTCCAATGCCTTTGCATTGGTGCTAAGCTATATCTAGCAAGTAGATTCACGGAGAAAGATATATCCGGTCTAGTACTTTGTGCTAAATACAATTGAGCACCAATAGCACTTAAGTATGGTACTTCAGGACCCAATACTTCTTCGTTTTCTTCTTTAGGACGATATGGATCCTTTTTTATGTCTAAAGACCGGACGACTATGGGAGTACTTAGTGAATGAGCTTTATCTATACCAAAATGTTTTAATACTTTCTTAGTATAAGTAGACTGGTGAAGTAATATCCCACTAGTACTTCTCTCGATCTGCAGGTCGCGGGGCCGAGGCAAAATTTTGTTTTCCCAAGGTCTTTCATTTCAAATTTCTTTTTCAAACAGTCAACAGTTTTCTACGATTCTTCAGGAGTACCGATTAAATTTATGTCATCTACATAAACTACTACTATTGCAAATCCTTTTAAGGATTTCTTTATAAAAATGAATGGACAAATAGGATTATTTTTATATTCTTCCTTAGACAAATATTCGCTAAGACGATTGTACCACATCCTTCCAGATTGCTTCAAGCTGTACAATGAACGTCTTAATTGAATTGAGTACGTACTTTTTGAATTTGCTTCAGGCAAAGAAAAACCTTATGGAATTTTCATACGAATATATGTGTCTAGATCCCCATATAAATAAGCAGTTATAAGATCCATAAGTCTTATATCTAAATTTTCAAAAACTACTAAACTTATTAGATATCTGAAAGTTATTGCATCCATGACAGGGGAATATGTTTCCTCGTAATCAATTCCAGGTTTCTGCAAGAAACCTTGTGCCACAAGTCGTGCCTTATAACGAATGATTTCATTATTTTCATTTCGCTTTCTCACAAATACCCACTTGTAACCTACAGGGCTAACACCTTTGGGAGTTGATAATATAGGTCCAAATATACCACGTTTATTAAGAGACTCTAATTCTGCAATAATGGCTTCTTGCCATTTTGGCCAATCTAATCTTTGTCGACATTCATTTATATTACGTGGTTCTGTATCATCATCATCACTCTTTGATATTTTTGTAGCTACTGCATATATAAATATGTCATCGATGACCATTTCTTTTCTGTTCCATATCTCTCTTGAATAAGTGTAACTTATAGAGATCTCTTCATTATTAGGTACATTTTCCTCTTCAGGGGCTTTTAAAGTCTCATAAGGGACTTGTGTCTTATTAAAGACAATAACTTCTTCTGGAGTTTTAGAGAGAGTGGATTTTTGCATAACCTCATCTTGAGTGTTCTTAGAGTGTGATTGCTCATTTCTCCTCTTCCGAGGAGTTGAGCCCTTTGAACCTATAGGTCTGCCACGCTTCTAGCGTATCACAGATTCATTTGCTGCCATATTTGAATTTTGACCTACAGGGACAACAATTCGGACAGGTGCATTTATAGCTGGCACATGTGATTTTGTCACTTTCACTGCATCATTAAATGCATCAGGTAATTTATTTGCAATTTCTTATATATGCAATATTATCTGTATTTCAGTTTCACATTGTGAAGTACGTGGATCTAGATGTGACAAAGTAAGTGTATTCCATGTTAATTCACGTCGTTCTTCAGGAACGGATTGTTCTACAGGAACAAGATGAACAAGACGTTCTTCTGGAACTCTCTTATCTCCCCCTAACGACGGGAATTTTGTCTCATCAAAATGACAATCCTCAAAATGGGCTGTAAACAGATCTCCGGTCATAGGTTCGAGATATCGAATAATATATGGTGAATCATAACCAACATATATTCCCAATCTCCGTTGTGGACCCATTTTAGAACGTTGTGGGGGTGGATTTGGGACATGAACTGCACAACCAAATTTTCTCAAATGAGATATGTTTGATGGATTACCTGTCACGGGTTGTGTAGGAGAGTATTTATGATAAGCTGTTGGTCTACGTCGTATTAGCATTGATGAATGTAAAATAGCATGTCCCCAAACACTAATCGGTAATCTAGACTGCATAAGCAAAGGTCTGACAATGAGTTGAAGGTGCTTACTCAAAGATTCAACCAAGCTATTCTATGTATGAACATGTGGAACTGGATGTTCAACATCAATTCCTATTGATGAACAAAATTCATCAAATACTTGATATGTAAACTCAGCTGCATTATCAAGTCTTATAGACTTAATAGGTTGGTCGGGAAATTGTGCCATAAGTTTAATGATTTGAGCCAATAGACGAGCAAAAACCATATTCCTAGAGGAAAGTAGGCTAACATGAGATCAACGGGCGGAAGACGAGGAATATGAGATACCATAGTCCTCATTGAGCAAAAACATCAATGAGGACTATGAGATACCTAAATGGTCCACTTGAGGGATTTATAGGATCACAAATATCACCTTGTATTCTTTGGAGAAAAGATGGTAATTCGGAGGCAATACGTATAAAAGATGGTTTGGTTGCAAATTTACCTTATGAACAAGGGATTCACAAATATCCATTGGATATAGTCAACAGATGATTTGCTAAAGGATGCCCACAAGAGTTATCAATAATTCTTCTTAACATAGTGGTCCCAGGATGCCCTCATCTATTATGTCAAAGAGTTAAGGTATTAGGGTCATCAAGCTTTTTGCTTGATTTAAGCTTCTGGCTTATAACATAGTGGGATTCACCCGTGAAGATTGTTGTGTAGTAGATACTCGAGGAGAAAGCACTTAACTTTTCTAATGTGAGCTTCTAGCTTCCAACATTAGTAGTAAGACATAAGAATTCCTTATTGTCTTCACATATAGTTTCAATGTGGTACGCATTTAGTCTGATGTCTTTAAAACTAAGCAAATTTCTTCAAGAATTTCTTAAATATAATGCATCCTTAATGAATATATGGGTCTCATTTGATAATATTAGGTGTGCTCTTCGGGATCCTTAAATGATTTGTACGGATCTAGCTATGGTGGATAATTTGTGGGGATTTAATACCATTTCTGAGAAAAAAATTTCTCTGTTTGAGTATAGTATGTGTTGTGGCACTATCTACCAAACAAAGATTATCTTCAATTGCATATATTCCACGAGCCATACCTTTATGTTAAAAGAAATTAAATTAACTACTTGATCACATAGCAAAAATAAAATTGAAAGATAATTGGTCTATTCCAAACAAAACAAATATAAGAAAAGATGACAACTAAAACAAGAAATTCAAATGCATATAAATAATTAGTATAAGATCTTCTGGATCTAGCTTGGTGGTGTTCTCAATTAACATAAAATGCCTCGTTGCTAAGAGGCTTACCATCAATATCCTTAATTTCAATTGGCATTTGCTTCAGGAATTTCCATAGACCCGGATGGTCTAGAATTATGGTTCTTAATAAGAACTTTGCTATTTTTATTCAGCAACTAGGAGACAAGTTATTACTTCTGAATATTTAGAAAATTCTCGTTCTCTATATTGCTGCTGCAGGAGTACATTAAAGGCATGAAAAATAAATAATGCTTTTTTTTTTCCTAACATCTATGCATCAGTAACTTTTTCACCACACAATTTGAGACGAGAAACAGTATTAAATAAAGTAGAGTTATAATAAGAAACTGTCTTATAGTCTTGAAACCTCATACTCAACCATTCACTTTGAGCATTAGGTAGAGTAACCATCTACTGGTGGTTATACTATACCTATCCTTCAGGGATATCCAAAGACTTAAAGGATCTACCTCAGTTAAATATTCATTCTTCAAATCGGCATATATATGATGATGTAGAAAAAAGGAGTACAGATGCTTTAATTGTCCTAAAGGGACACGTTTCCTTCTTAGCATCACCAAGGTTTTTTGGATTACCAAAAAAAAAAAAAAAAAATCTTAGCATCCAATTGCCATGATAAATAGTTTTCTTTATTAATAGCAAGAGACTTAAAATCAAGCTCAGCAAGATTCGTTATTTTCTTTCAATAACTGTAACAAAACAAATAAAATTATATAAAGAATTAATTTAAGAAAACAAGAATAAATATAATTAAGAATTGTCCAATGAAAATTAGAACTTCGATTCTAGAAATCATAAATCAAACCTTTAGTTTCTTGTCAAGACTTTAGGCTTGATTGTATATCCATTATTTTATTTTATTTTTTAACATTAATAATTTGAGCATTGGGTAACTTTGAATCAAAAATAAAAATAAACAAGGAAAAAAATTAACAATATTACATACTCGAATTTACAATATAGCAATATATGATATAGGGAACTTTGGGTCCCTAACTAAACATATATAAAATTAAAACTAGGGAACTTCGGCCCCTATATAAAATTAAAATTTCGAGTTTTATTTTAGATCATATGAATCTTCTGATTTATATATATTATAAAATTTGGAAATCTTAAGACTGCGGGTCTTAGAATGACTCACGGAGCTTCAGGTTTTTATTTTCAATAACTAAGCTTTAATTTGTGGGTTCTAATATTCTCAGTCGTCCACTATATATTAAATATTACTATGCCGTAAGCGTTTTTTGGTCATTAGAGAATTAAAGTGAGTCTATTCGGTCTTTGAGTCCATATATATATATATATTAATTAAAGTGATGCACCATCCAGTCTTTAAGTCTATTCTCGGTCCTCTCTTAATTGTAAGAAATTTGTCAAGACAATACCAAGAACTCGATCTCACAGTTTTGGTCTCTATACGTATATATTTATTTCTTGTATATGAGTGACTTTGCATTATTGTTAGGCAAGAAATAACTTTGCATTATTTTTAGATAGTTTTAGTGTTTTCCTTATCTTATGATTGAGTTTTAGTAGGCACATGCAAGTTAAGAAACATAATCTAGAAAAACATATTTAAAATTGTTGCCAAGTTAAAATCCCGAAAAATTAGTCCATTTTTATTCTTTTAGGGGCTATTTAATTGGCAAACTTAAAAATCTAGCTAGTTGAAGATAAGTCTGTCAGTACGTACTATTTTGTAAGTATCTTTCTTCTGTAAATCAGTTCAATCATATCCATAAATTAAGGCATAAACTAACACAGTTTTTTTCAAACCAACTATAAGCTGGTTTACATAAAAACCATATATCAGAAAGAGATCAGAACTAACTAAACCCAGTTTTCAAAGTTAGATTAAGAAACCGCTCAAATTGTATAGTTTGGGTTGGAATTTTAGTAGGTTGTTAGAATTGACTTGGCTCATTTTATGCTTTTAAACCGCTCAAACCGAATTGTTTGCGTACATTCCTAAAAATACTTATCCCATGTTGACTAAAAATCCAAGTCTTCACATAAACTTACATGTGTACGCAAGGAAGAAGCTATATGTATTTGAGGAGTGGCATATGCCCCCGTGACTTTTTTTCATAATAAAAATCCAAGTCTTCACATAATCCAAGTTATTTATTTAAAAAAAAAAATTAATCTTGAATAATTTAAATGTACACTATGACCCCATATAAAAAAAAAAAAAAAAAAAAAAAAAAAAAAAAAACGTACACTAGGACAATAATTTAATAATCTTCTTATATATGTCATGTTTGTCAAAATTTAATCACCTAACATACACAAAGAGATAATCTTCTTATACATATCATATTTGTACTTGGCTTACTTGCTCGTGGCTTGATCGGTTAGACTTATTATTTTTTTCATTGATCATTTTAGTCGGAGACATTTAATAAAATTGGAACAATATAGTAATTTTTTTTGGTTCCCTTCTAAACTAACACATTTCTCTTTTTTATTGGACCACTCATGTTTTAGCATGGGTCACATTGATAGAGATGGAGTGGTTATAATAGTGGTGAAATTTAGGTGGTAATCGAAGCGGTGGCGGATGTTGTCAGTGCAACAATGGTTAGATTAGTAGAATGGTGATATATAATTGGTGAGTTTTGCAGGACCAGCCGCGAGTTGAGATTGTAATGGAGGAGGCAAAAGTACTGGAAGGTGCAATAATGATACGAGAAGAATTCTATTCAAATTAGATTTCTTGTATATCTTTTATGTTGTACAATGATACAAGAAGACTTCTTTTATTCACTTCTCACCACTAATGTACATATATAGGTATTTCTATCTTCTTTCTTTTCTCCATACAAATCTTAGTATTCAAAGACTATAATCTTCTAGATAATATTTATCTACCACTTTCTAGATATTTCTTAAAGACCCCGAAATATTAAATCTTGAATCACAATATTTCCAACAAGGTGGGATAATAGTGAAGTAGCGACAGTGGCAGCTAGCTATTGGGTGCAACACTAGTGGGGAGATGGAGAAATGGTACGTGGCGATGGCTACAAGATGAGTGAAAATTTCAATTTGACAACAATATTGTCATCCC
>JAESVK010000745.1:0-10892 GCA_017140935.1 Hamamelis virginiana
ATATTTTCGCATAGCCTCTGTTCTTTCTGTGAAGAAGACTGTTTGTGATATTTGATTTTGTTCTTTTTTTGTTTCCTGCTATAAGTTTCTGTTTGTCATTTGGACTTTTTCATCTTTTGTCTTTGATTTTACAGATATTTCTTATGTGTTCGGCTTATTTTAATTCATGAATATTAATTTTATTCCTCTTTTTGTTTGATAGATATATAGCTTCCTGTTTGTGGGTGTGGCTAAAACAGGCAAAAATTTGTTCCCTTTTTCAAGGTACAGTGAGAGGAACAACTTCTGCGAGCTGATCACCACATGCCATTCTCGCAACTCCTTCCCATGTTCTCTCTCTGTAACTCTCTCTCTCTCTCTCTCAATTTTATTTGGTTATCATTATCTTTTGAGTTCCGTTTGTTTCCATAGAAAGTACTTACTGGAAAAATTCCCGGGAATTTTTCAACTCCTAATAATATATTATTATATACCTTGGTGGATATTCTATTGTCTAGCTTTGGGGCTAAATTTTACTTGGAAATATTTTATGTTGCAGGAAAGAAAGCTATTTTTTTTGGGTAAAAAAAGAAAGCCATTCTTTATTTTAATGGATAAATGATTTATTGATATTGATTTTATCTGATACTCGATCAAGTAGTAAGCTGGCACATGGTGGATATGATAATTGAATTGTTTATGGTACTGCGCATAGAGGTATATAGACGGATATTGGGGGACAAGGCACGGTTTCATGGGATCATTGCTTCATCTATTCACTCTTTTGGATGTTTTAGTGTGACAATTCATTAAAAAAAATTGGATGGGTTTATCTAATAATAAATCTATATATATATAACAAAAGTTTGGTTGGTGGATCGGCGGGAGG
The DNA here is from genome assembly GCA_017140935.1 of Hamamelis virginiana. NCBI lineage: Eukaryota > Viridiplantae > Streptophyta > Magnoliopsida > Saxifragales > Hamamelidaceae > Hamamelis > Hamamelis virginiana. Next base: position 869 of record JAESVK010000745.1, read on the forward strand.
TTTAATTTTGATGAAATGTAGCATTATACTTTTAACATCCTCTTTTGTATAAGCTTGCAGAAGAATTCACATAGCTAGCAATGGCAGTGATGATCTATGGCCTCAACTCAGAGTCTGGCTTAAAGAAACTCAATGATTACCTCCTGACTAGAGGTTATATTACTAGGTAAGTCTTGTTTAATTTCCTCTTTTGAAATGTGATTCTTGATTTTTTTTTATTTTTACTCTGGGTTTCTTGAGAATTTGTCTCTGTATATTACCAAAATCCAAGATTTAGAATCTTAATTCCTTTTATTCTTTTCTATATATATTTTTCCCAGCAACCAAACAGAGCATTTGTTTTGATGATCAGGTTTTATTTATTATTTTCTTTTTTTTTAGTATGTGTGTATGTGTGTGTGTGTGTGTGTGCCTGTGTGTTTCTATTGATCTATTGATTTTGTGTTGCAGGCTTTACCGAATTAGTAGACTGTTGATCACCCTATCTTTAAGCTTGTAATCGTTGGTGATGGTGCAACAAGTATATTCCGTAAAAAGTTAAAATATTAGATCTCTCACTCAATTATTTCACTTCATTCATATGATTTTTCTTATTTTTTTTAAAAAAGTTCAAAACAAATCCTTGTGCTCCATTTGGTTGCTGAGAAAATGTAGGAAAAGAAAAGGAAGCGTAATTGATCTTGCATTTCTCATTAGTTGTAGCATGATAAAACCAAAAGAAGTGAGATGCATACCTAAAGAAAGAGAGTAGAACTTTCCTTTTTTAAGAGAAAAATAAAAGTACATGTGATGCAGTAATGCATAACTTTATTTTCCTAATTTTTCTTGGCTACCAAATGGAGGGATATGAGGATATTCATGATTTGTATTGCATTTGGTTCAATGGGATTGGCATAAAAAATTTCTAACCACTCTCCATTTTGTCTTGTCTGTCAAAAATTGATTGTTTTCAGTAGAGCTTGGTTAGTGCGGTGGCGATGGTATCACATGGCTTTGAGTACGCTAAGTGAGTCCCTTTTACAAGTTTTCTTAACATTCAGGAGCCAGAGTTGGTGGCTTCTTGGTAAAGCATCTGGTGGTTCGACCTTCAGTCTAGGTGAATCTTAACACGAGCTCTACCTAAGGTTAGAGTTTAGTTTTCTCCATCCTTTTTCCTCCTATGCTGGTTCTTTTTATAAATGTTGTCTAGATAATCATGTGTGCGCACATGTGTGCTCTTGTTTTATCTTCTTCAAAAATGGATATTAATGGCTATCTCACATATTGTCTGACTGATGTTTTATGTGTCTTTGACATCCTGCAGAGTGAGATGCCTGTACAGTTCAATAACTTACTTAAAAAAGCTTTGGAAGATGATATTGTTACAGAACATAGAGATGGTGTGTATGATCTACACTTTGATATTCTATTTTTGGGTGCTTCTGTTTATAAAGTTGATTACATAAGCAATGAGTTGTAAATGATCTGAGTAGAGTGATCTTTAGCTGCTCTGCTTGGTCTCGTGAAACTTAAGGTAGACCTGCTTTAAGTTGTGTATAATAGGTCTTTTGATGGCTCAAGCTTGGCATGGCCCTAGGTTGACCTTGCATTGCATCATTTATTTTTTGACTAGGATGGCTAATGTTATCTTGTTGTTATGATTTTGATATCCATTGTAAGGGCCAAGTTATCAGTCTACTGTATTCAAGTGGTCAATTGGAGTTCTGTGGAGGTGTAGGACAGTATATGGTCTCAAATTTGCTCATGAACTCAATTTTTTTATGGTTGAAAGGTTGAAGGATATGGCTTCAATTGTAAGCCCCACAATGAAAACATTTGGAATTTTGGAATCATTTGCTGTTCAAAACAAATAAGAATTTGGAAACTTATTGTGAAGTATTGCGAATACTGAATTAATAGGTTCAAATTCATTCTTGAATTTGATTGGGGGACAAGGATTGCATATTAGGGAAAAGAAGTATAATGTACATTATAGATGTATTTGTAGTGATTTTTATGTGTAATTTGGATTTTTTTGTGAATAATTCTCAGATTGTTGAATTGTATGCGGTAATATTGGGCTACATATTTTGAGTAAACGGGCTTGGGTAGTGACAGTCTGTACGAGTATGTTTAATTTGGGGTCAAATAAACCCTTGGAAGCAAGAATTTCAGTTAACAGCTGGGGAAGGGAAGTAACTCTTTTCATTTTTATAGCTCTAGAGTGATCTTGACTATCGCCCATTATTGGTTTTAATTTTGGAAAAAATAGGAGAAATCTATTGGGGAGGGGGAGAGAGAGAGAGAGAGAGAGAGAGAGAGAGAGAGTTGGTGATTTGCACAATCCCAAAATACATTTAGTCACATGTGTGTTATAGAAAATTAATAATGGTAGTTTGCAGAGTCCCAAAATAGATGTGGTCACATGCGTGTTACTAGAAATTAATAGTTTAAATTCACCTGTTACATATTTGCCAGCTTTCCATTTTCTGTTAATTATTGACAACATATATTTAAAATTGCTTCAGGATAATAGCACTAAGCTCAAGTAATTTGGTGGTGAAAGATGATTTTAAATGGGTCTCTTAAAAAAATGGCAAGTTTACCTGGTTCACATACGAGAGAAATTTTAAACTCTGTTTACTTTGCAGAAAGAATGAGAGAAAATATAGGAAAATGTTTAAATAGCCTCTAATACGGTTAATTTTTTTTGTATCCTGTTTTGTGCAATGAAAGAATGAGAAGCGACAATAAAATGCTTGAGAATAGCTTCATTTTTTTAAAGCCATTTTAGAGCGTAATGCTTGCTTTTGTCTTATATTCTTATGGAGTGAAAGGTTCAGATTGGAGCAGATGTAGGCTCATGTAGCTCAGATTGCATGTCATGTAGAAAATTACTCTGAACACTAAAAACTAAAAAGCGATGACTACCTAGACTACCTTTTTGCTAATGTGAAGCAGGTGTGTGTTGGATGTTTTGGACTTTCTCATGTTTTCTGCTCTATTTCTCTTTCTGATTGTGGTTAAAATAGACAGAAATTTGTTCCCTTTTGCTGGGTATGTTTTACATATATTTGTGCTCAGATCTAATATTACCATTGTTGATTCACTCTCTATTTGTTCCTTATTGTTTAGTTGATTGGTTTGTCGCGAGAGAGAAAACTTGTCAGGGATGCAATATCTCTTTATTTGTTTCTTTTTGTGCAGCAAGTCTGTTAGGCAAAAAATATTGCAGGATTGTGAGGCAAAAACAATTACTTTTGATATTAAATTCTCATTTTTCTATTTTTTTTATGTTGCCTAATAGACCTTGGGAGCTTTTTGGCTTCTTCTTAATTGAATACTAGAAGTTATGCTACCTAATAGACCCTCAGAGCTTTTTGAGCCTTTTTTTTAAAGTTCGTGATAAGATATTTGAAGTGTTTCAGAAATACCATGTCCTGTTTGGCAGCAGGAAAATGTGATTTTGTTCCCCCAAAATTTGAAGGCCTGTAACCTTTTCGTTTCAAAGACGAATCAAGTGAGTTGTTGTGAAAAGCTCGTAGATCCTACTTTTCTTTAGAGGGTGGGGTATAACACTTCCTTAAAACACTCAGAGAAAAACAATCCGAAAGTGGGCTGGTCACCATGTTCGTTGAATTTCTGCAACTTTTTGGTTTAGGATTGATTATTTTGAAGCATTTCAAAGTAAAGGGTATTAAAAGAAAAGGAAAAAAAGGAAAAACTCCACACTCACACCCACCCCTACCACAAATAGGCCCTATTAGTGCCATTCTCATTGCATGGTCCATTTAAGCTATATTACAGGCCAACGTCATTCTTTTTAGTATGAATCTTGACTTGTTTATGATGGAATGATGCAGGTATTAGATGCAAACCCTGCACATGTCAAAGCCCTGTATCGCCATGGAATGGCCTACATGGCAGCTGGAGATTTTGAGGAGCAATGAGCGATTTTAAAATGGTAATGTTCATAGTCTTGCTATCTTCATGGTTGAGAAATTGAATCCTTGACATTCATTTCTGAATTTATTTATGGTTAGACATACATTTCTGAATTCACTTTTGGATTCCTTTAGATGATGAGCATTGACAAGTCATCTGAACCTGATGCAACAGTAGCTCTTCTTAAACTAAAGCAAAAGGAGCAGGTGAGCTAGACAGAGTATTATTGGAAGTTTGGAATTTTTGAACGAAACTTAAAAATTGCTTTGAACAAAGAATCCCTTTCTAAATAATTTTTCCATTTTCTTCTGCATTCCATTGCTTTGTTCAAGAGGGAAACAAATAATTAGTGCTGAATTGAAATTTTATGGAAACTTGGAAATTGCATTTTTGATCACATAGCTCATTTGTTGTCAAGTACTTGGTGTTTGATGAAACTACTGCTCTATTCTTTACAGGCCATTTAAAGAACTGATTGGAAAAACCTTATGGAAGTAGTAAAAATCCTTATTTTGCATGCAAATGAACGAGCTCAAGTCTAGAGAAGTGTAGAGTGCAGAGTATCTGGAACTAGAGGAGAGAGAAAATAATGCAAACTAGAAGAAAAGCGCGCTCTCTCTCTCTCAAACCAGAAGAAAAACATCCTCTCTCTCTACATTTGTCTCTTTTTCTTTACCTCTTATTTTGGAAATTATGAAATTTAATTATGTTGGAGACCAAAAACGTTCTGTTTCATCTTAGGTTGGGGCAAAGCAAGCCTATTTATAATGCACTTAATTGTGGAGCAAATTTTGTTTTCCTTGATTTCATATCTAATATGAAATCCTCGGACATTCTTCTGGATTGTGGCTTAGCATGGTTCTTGCGTATTATTAATTCCATGCTCCCTTGCACTTCAAGTTCATATATATATGTATCTATATTTGATCCAAAACGAGAACCATGACAAATGAAAACTATCACCATAAACTCAATATATTGGAATTTGGAAGTCAGGTAGATTAACCCTCATACTTTCATGGGACCTATTTAGCTTGTAATGGACAGTCAGGTGATGATCCTTCATAATTTCACATACTTTCACATAACAATTATTTAACTTGTGTAGTGACAGAAGTTCAACACAAATTTGAGTTAACAAACCTTGGCCCAACAACTAATCACTCAACTCAAAACCATCAGACAGTGTTCAGCGAGATGGAAACGTATCCCTTACTCCTTGATTGCCTATGCTCTCTCTTAATATGCTTATTTTCTTAATGTTATGCTATTTTCCTTCGCCTTTGTACTCATAATATGCTGATATTTTTGTACTTTTTTCTATGGGATGTAGCAGAGAGATCACTGCCCTGTTATTGTTTCCATTATGGGTAAGCCATTTGGGAAAGAAATTGGAGCCGAGAAGTGAGAAAATGTGATTAACAACCTTATCACCTATTCTTAATCTGCACCAGATCTGGTCTCACATGCGAATGAGAAAGAAGCCGAGAATATGCTAATCATTTTCTGGTCAACCATGGCATAGTTGTGACCTCTTTTTTGTTTCTCTTTCTTACAAGCATTGCACTGTTTAGTAGGTAGTAAATGGATTGCTAGAAAGATAGGATTGGGATACTGCAATAATGACGCCGATTGGGATGGTTTCTGCAGATTTGTTAATCTTGTTTAATCTATTTGATTATATCTGTCCCATTCTCCTTGTTGCTGGCACCCATCTGTGGTATTGAGCTTAGTGAACTGTTTCTGTTGATATAGAATCTGACATGAAATGTTTTTGGACACAGGTACAGGAAATGGTATGGTGAAATCTCTTATGGATTCAGTTGACGAACCTTGTTCAGCATCTAATGCTATTGTTGCTATTATTTGAGGTTACATGTGGCAATTAACATTTTTGGCCCTTTTTTTGTCTGAAGTATTTCGTGCTTGAAATTATGAAGTTGTCTGAAGTATTTCGCGTTTGAAATTATGAAGTTGTGTCTTTTTGTATCTGGTGATAGTACTTTGTCTACTGCATGTTCTAATTATTGTCGGGCCATAAACCTTCACTGGATGTAGCTACAATCTTACAAGGGGAAACCAGATTTTTTAGTGTCTCGATGCAATGTTGATGGAGGTATGCATAATATTCTGTGAAATGTTCCTGGTTATGTACTTGGGTATTTACTTATGCAATTGTTCCATCAGGAACTACGACACTGCATACTACACTGGAAGAGTGTGTTGCAAACTATCTTGCAAAGCCAGCTGCAATAGTTTTTGGCATGAGGTATGTGATAAACTCTGCTATCCTTCCACTCCTCATTGGGAAGGTATGTACACTAACTTATAATAAGAATAATTTATAATGGCTAATTCATGTATTAATTCCTTGTCCTTCACATTCATCCACAGGGAGGGTTGATAATTAGTGACTCTTTAAACCACAACTCAATTGTCAATGGTGCTCGAGGCTCAGGTTCATCTGTTCGAGTTTTCCAACATAATAGTGAGTCTGCATATAATGTCTGTTTCCTTCTAAGAATAATATTCCTCGAAAATAAATATTTGTGCATTGTCATGCAAATAATTCTCTTTTCCAATTTTCTTTTAGCACAATCCCACTTGGAGAAAGTTTTAAGAGAACAAATTACTGAGGGACAACCCAGGACACGCAGACTGTGGAAGAAGATAATCGTTATTGTAGAGGGAATATACAGTATGGAAGGGAAACTCAGCAAACTTCCACAGATTGTTGCAATATGCAAGAAAAATAAGGTACTTCATTCTTTAATTTAGATGGTAACTTTTAGATTCTTGTGCTTCGAACATCATAGACCATAAATCATTTGAATATTTTAAACTTTTCAGGGTTAAGTGAGTTTATGATCTTTTATTCATTATGATTTCTTCAGAAAATTCACTTATTCAAGTGTTTAACCTTTGCCTGGAGTTTATGTGTTATTATTTCATGCTGGTTTTTTTACCATGACAAGTTGAATAGCTTTGGCATAAAGAAGAACAAATGAAAATTAATTATATTTATGATTTTTTTCCAAGATCTGATATTTTACTGTCAAAACATAAAAGAAAGTTGAGATCTAGGGTGACAAGCTAGGAATCTGTAAATATGATGATCTCTCTCTCTCTCTCTGGGTGGGGTGGGGGGCATTGTTGGTGCTCTGCAAACACACCACTTTTGTTTGCATTTCAAAATTTTCTGATTTTGGAATTTGTGTATTATGGTGCAAAATTTTTTATGCTTCTGTTAGTACGTCTCTTTGCTTTGCTTGTCTTTTTATGCATCTTAGCCAAAGTCTTATTGTTATAGGCATACGTTTACTTGGATGAGGCTTACAGCATTGGAGCGATTGGAAAAACAGGAAGAGGTGCATGTGAGCTCTTAGGAGTGGATACTACTGATGTGGATATCATGATGGGAACTTTACAAAATCATTTGGATCATGTGATGGTTATATTGCTGGATCCAATGTTTGATTCTTTTGCACCTTTATTCAATCCTCACAAATTTGGTGAATTACCCTGCAAAGTGATTGCAGGACACTGATGGAGCAAATATTGTCACTGATTCATTGTCATCCTCATCAGCATCTGGTTGAAGCTCTTTTAAATGCTTTACCATTAATTTTATTTTATTTTACCATCCTAAATTTCTATTCTTAATATGGGTTAGACTCGAAAACTGCAATAATTTATTTGAATTCTTTTTACTAGGGGACTATAAATGCAAAACTGTTTGGGGAAATGGCTGAAGATTTCCTTGGTGGCACAGCAGACAATCTACGAAGCAGCTAAACAAGTAATGCATGACACTACAATCCCAGCTCAGCACTTATTTTTCATATTTTGCTTGGCAATCAGATTCAGCTCGACTTCAACAAATCATTCAGCTGCAGGAACCAATAGATTGCATGATCCAAGTAAAAACAGCTCAAGACTTGTTCCAAGGATCAAAAGCATATACCATCAACCATATCAAGCCTCTCACTCAAGAACAAGAGGAGGCATTATTTCAGGAACTGAACCCCCCTTCTCCATCAACCCAAGGAACAACTGAAACAAGCACATCTGGTGCTCAGTTCTCACAGCTCAACCAGTGAACTTGAGAAAACTTAGTCCACTACTGCAACTGGACGTGCTCACTGCCTGGGCACAAAATGCCTGAACAATTGTCGTTTGTAAAAAAAATAAGCTGCTTTTTGAGCAACTTTTTGAAGCTATATAACTGCATGCTTACTGCCAGCCATGTAAATATTCGAGGCATATACAAGCAGCGACTTTTTTGCTACATTTAAATACCGCAGCCATTCATGACCACATATATTTTTTTCTCTATCCCCTTTAAGCCCAATTCGCTCTCACCTATATATATACAGCTAAACCGTAATTAGATATACCATACGCAACATCCACCAGGCACGTGCGAAGCACGTGCCCCACACCTAGTATATATATAAACAAAGAAATCCCAACAAAGTCAAAATCCCATCAAAATTTCATCATGGGATATAACCAGGAAAAGGTCAGTTTTATAATTAGTTTATTACAATTAGCCACTAATATATAATCACTCTCCCATATCTATATACAGTGAAATGATCTGTTCAGCCGTAACTGAATAGATCATTACTCTCTGTATATAAACCAAAAAATATAAAAGGAAAACAAATAGAATAATAATATGATGTGAGTACTGTCACTGTTGGAGTGGCTATAAGCTATTAATTCATCACATGGCCAGAAGTACAAGAAGAAAGAGTCCGTCATATAGATTTGATATATTTCTATTAATTTGTCACATGGCTAGAAGTACAAAAAAAGTCCACCATATTTGATATATTTAGCCACGTACATTTTTTTCATGTATATCTCTTTAGATATAAGGGTGATCAAATTATATTTTCTGACTTTAATATAAAAAGACATAACAGGATAAAAAATAAAAGATAGTTGAAATGCGTGGTTGAATAGTATTTTTAATTTAAGGATAAAAAATTTTCTTAGTATATTTTTAAATTAAATATTTTTCACTTGCATGGTAAGTATTTGATGCCTGAATTAATTTATAATTTAGGACGTTCTATATATGAATGGAATTATTTTTTAATTTTTAATTAGCTTAATACTTAGTAGGCAAGGTGAACAAGAGAGGGGCACAAAACTCAATAATGAGGTTAAGAAAATATAATCTTGTAAAAAAAAAAAAAAGGTGTAGAAGTAAAAGGTTTTACCCCTCTCTCTCCCCCAATAAAAATTCAATCTTGGGCGAAAACTAAAAGATAAAACAAACCTCTACACCTCTGTAGACCCAAACAAATGTAAAAAAGTCGGTTTCATGGTTTGGGCTCTTAGCCTGCATCCACATAGGGCAGCAAGATTAGAAAATAATAGGTCGTTAATGAAAAAAACACATAGCATAATTTTTTTTTGTTGTTAATATTATAGGGTATCATGAACTTATTTTCATTGAAATTTGGACCCAAATTAATCCGTAAAAATATACATAATTATTTGCAAATCCTACCCATCACGATAGTCAAAGTATCAAGATTTGATTCAAGGATCTCAACTTTATGATGCATGGTCCACGACCGACTAAGTGCCTGTTTGGGAACACAAGCACAAGCATATAAAAGCACGTTCAACCAGCATAAGCACGTTCAGGAATTGTTTGGCATAATTTGCAAAAGCAGATAAAAGCACGTTCGATGTTTTTTTTTGCGATTTTGTGAAAGCAGGTTCACACCTGCTTATGATAGATCGTGCGATACCTACGCTCATCACTTTCTCCCCCTCATCTCGTCTACACAGTCCAGCGGCACCTCTCCCCTGCCCTCATCTTGTATACAGTCAAGACCAGCGGTACCTCTCCCCCTTATCTCGTCTATAGTCAAGGCTTGGAGCTGACACCGTGCATCTCCACTCTTCCCTGCCGTCCAACTCTCGCCAACACAGAAGCCTTCTCCCGCCGCCAATGCCCTGCGGGGTTACCTTTGGCTTTGGCTTCGTCTTCGTCGGGCCTTAGAAGGTTCTGGTTGGGGATTGGTTGTGGAGGGGGTTCTGGAAAGGCATCGACATATATATATATATATATATATAT
>JAESVK010000747.1:5983-16038 GCA_017140935.1 Hamamelis virginiana
ATATATATATATATATATATATATATATATATATATATATATATATGTATTTGAATATGACGTGTCTTGAGGATTATTTTGTATATAAGATGATGGCATATGATTTATCTACTTCACTCCTGTTTTTGGATAATGGTTACGATTGTTTTGAAATAACACTCGATACTTTAATATATGCCACATATTATAACTTTACCTGCTGGCTTTGGAAATTGGTTTGAATGTATATATATTCTTGCTGCTATGCATGGTTCTGGCTCGGTTTGTATCACAGGGAGGTTTCTTTTTAAGGGCCTATGGTCCTGGGTGGAGCCTTAGTGCGGACCCGAAGTTTATAGCCCCGTAGTGGCTCGACAGTTGGCTGTTAAGCAACTGATCGGTTTCTCTCGAGAGGTTTTGGCTGTCGTTGTACCGGGGGTCTGAGAACAACGAGGTTTTGGCTGCCGTTGTGCCGGGGACCTGAGAACAACGTAATTTCGTGCTATCGTTGTGCCGGAGGCTTTAGCCTGAGAACAACGTCCTGTTATACATTCTATGAGCCTAATCTTTGAAATTATGGGCATTGTACTGTGATTATAACTGAGCTTAACTCATTATTTTTCTCTGGTTGATTTATGAACTGAACATAGAACTACTTGACTTAAGCTTTTCACTGAAAGACCACACAAGTTTAATACTGCGTTATCTACTGTCTTATAAACGTTATAGAAACTATGTTTATTTAAAATATTCCATGTATCACTGTATTATTGTTATTTGTAGAGGTTATCTTATTCCTACTGAGCAAGTGGAAGCTCACCCCTGCTTTTATGCAGCAGATTACAGGTTGGCTCGGGGTTTGCATGCATGATTTGAGACAAGCCCCTATTCGAGGATTATTAGATGATTGCATGGTCGATTCTGCATTGGACCTGCATATTATTGAGTTGTGTAGTATTTATATTTTCTTGATTTTGGAATTTGCCATTGTTTGTGGCATAGCCTACTTGCCAGGGATGTTGGCATTATTATTATTTGATTTATAATTATTGTATAAGACGTTTGGGACATTTGTATGAGCATAACATTTCATATAGTTAATTATGCCTATATTTCTTATCTCTCATAAGGATATATGAATGAGCAGGTCAGGTTGTACCTCTATCTTGACACGTGTTGACCTATCCGGAAGGGTCGGTACGATTGTTAGGTTGGGGCGTTACAACTTATTACTACCATTTCCATACACTCACCATCATCACTACCACCACCACCACCACTTATCATCACTACTCATTCACCGCCTCCCATTATCATCACCACAATCAAGACCCACCTACCCATTAATTACCACCACTCCATCCCCCCAAAACCAACTAGATTACCATCCTTGATCAATCACCATTGCTACCACCACTATCATCACATCATAACTACAGAACCACTATCATCATGCGTTTATATTTGCTGTTGATTTGACAGGAAAACAGTACCTGTTGATCAACCACTCGATGAATGCCACGGCAACATCTCACATGATCCAGCGGTTGGGGCTAAAAATGCATGATGTTCATGTTGTTTTGCGACTTAATGAGAGCGTTAATGGAGTTAATGCAACTCCTCCAAAGTTTTTCAAGATGACCAAGAACCCCTCTCAAATCACTTCTATTGGGAACAATTTTATCCCCAATTAAAATCCAAATAACATCCTTTGAAACCCTAACATCATCAATTTCAACTTTGAATCTTGCCTTCCAAGCTTACCAAATTACCAATACAATCATTTCATTAACTTCAATTGAAACACCAATTGTAGAACATCCAAAACCGTTGCTATTGCCCTAATAAAAAACCTTAACCGACATTCACCGTGTGCTTCGACTTCATTAGTAGCTATAGCCGAGGACCTTCGCATATATAGTCTTTCAACAAGTATTGAATCCTCTGGAATGTTAAATGGAGCTCCGAAAAGCTCAAGACAATCAAATCCATAAGATCCAATCATTAGTCTCGGATTTCTTCAAAAAATAAAATAAAAAGAATTCTAATAAAACGAATCGTTTCTCACGCATTTTGCTTATTGTTTGTGAAGAACTCCGATTTGTAACCGCAAAATTTGTGAGCAAGAGTGATTAAACAAGAAAGAAGCATGGCCTTGCAGGGATGAACCGTTGGGAATGTCAGAATCCGACGAGAAAACTCATCGGAATTTTGGATCATTGAACAAAAAATAAGAGAATAAAAAACTTTTCTATATATATATATATATATATATATATATATTGTTACCCGGACCGAGATGCAGATAAAGAAAACAGTTGCAAAACAATATTCAAATAATAATATGTGCAATAAAAACAGTTGATAAATGAAAGATTCAAAGAGTTTCAGTTATATTATAGATAAAAACTTACAAGAGTTGGAGATAGATACGAACACCAGAAGAGAATGGGTTACAGACTCTGGTATGGGGTTCGGAGAGGTTTACAACTTGGAAGGGGTAAACAAACTCTGAGTTTGAGATACAATTCTAATCCTATATTTATAGCAAAAGAAAGCATCAGTGTTTGGAGGTAATCATGACATCACATGACTACAGTGTTGGCTGTCGGTCACATGATCGACTATTGAGAGTTCTTTTGACTTTTGATTACTGCTACAGTGCCAAATAGTAACCACTTTTACTGTAGCAATAATTGTTTTTTGTCTGAAATTGTCACGCAAGACTCCTTTCGGCGCCCGTTGATGCTAGACAATCAAGTAGAGACAAAACTACTTTCGGTGGAGAGTTAAAAGAGTTTTACCCTGTATGGAGACAAATCCACTACCAGGGAAATACAGTATATTATTAGCCAAACAAATAATCTGAAGGCTTGAAGTCTTCATCATCATCTTGGCCAAGTTCTGCTGTTGTATCATTCGAATCTTCAGAGTTATTATCTTCTTCAATTTCTGAAAGAGCTGCAAGAAGTTGATTCTTCAATTCTTTGTTTGAAATTGTAGAAGATGTGGCAAGTTTGTGCATGATTTTGTTTTTGTCTAACAACACCTTTGCAGCAGTGGCGGAGCCGGAACTACAAATTGCTGGGTGTTGTCTGAACCATTGTTGGATTCTTTCTGGCTGGATATGATCCGCATAAGAACCATCCCACCATTTGACTGAATAAGTTCGGAGAACCTTGGGAACATTTTCATCAAGGAGTTCATATTTCCATGCCATTGTCCAGGCTAAACTAAAATGTCCATAAAACAGTAACATTTTAGGATAGTTAATTTGTGAGAGTTGAGGACGAATTTTTTCCTGAAAGATCTGATATCCTTCATGAACCTTAGAAGGGAAGATATCTGGTATAGGACCAACAATATCCCACCAATCTAAGAACCAGTTGGGGACATCAAGTTTGAAAGTTTTATCAAAGAAAATCATCCAAGTATGGCGATAACTTTGATTCTGGTAGTACAAAGAGTTGAACCATGCTACAAGATAGTCATGGTAGTTGAAGAAAGCTGGCTGAAAGTTTACTGAAAACTTTCTTGGTTTAATAGGATCCTGACCCCAATCAGAATAGGAAAGGACCCTGATAATTCTGAGAGTTGAATGAGTTAAGTTGCTTGGATCAGTTTTATCAAAATGGTGTTTGAAAACTGCTGATTTAGTATCAACCAAAATGAATTCATAAAATTTTTGAGTTTTAGCAAAATCCCAAGGATGGAAATGAAATTTCTTCGACCAAATTTTATTAATAATTTCAGTTGCTCCCATCCCTGCAAATTCTTTTTCAACGCAAAAGAGTTCAGACGGACCACTTTTCAAAAAGTATCTTGATTTGGGAAAAGGAGATTTTGGAAAACCAGGGATCTCCTGTTCAGATTTTTGAAGAGTTTTTTGAGACGAGGTAGAAGCTACTACCTGTTTTGAAGAAGTTGCTTCAGCAAATGTTTGATTTTTAACAATTGCTGCTGATGTACTTTGATCCTTGGACAGAGCCAAGTATTGTTCTGGAGAATATTGTTTGCAAGTTAGGGCTTGATTAGCCCATCTTTCCGGAGTGTTGAGTTGAGAGTTATGGATATCATCGAAGTTTTGCTCTGCAGCTTTGATGTATTATTCTTCTGCAATATCAGCCCAGGATTTCTTTTTCCCGGCCGACACTTGTGAGTAATATTCTGGAGTTGTGGTGAGAGCAAGACTCTCAGAGTTAAAAGATGCTCGGGCTGATGGTGGAACATTTGGTTGTGGGGCAGATGACCTGCCCCTTCCCCTTCCCCTAGAGGACATCTGGCTCTCGATCTCCCTGGAGGAATTCTCTGGTTAAGAAGTCTGGAATAGAGTTCGTTTCTCCCTTAATATATTCAATATCAAAATCAAAAATAGACAATATTGCCTGCCATCTGGCAAAAATATGTTTTGCTGCTAAATTTTTTACATCTTTTTGTAAAACAGATTTGGCCGCTTGGCAATCAACACGGACCAAAAACTTCTGATTTAAAACATCACTTTGAAATTTTGTAATGCATAAAACAATGGCCAAAATTTCTTGTTTGATAGTTGAATAATTTTGTTGTGCAGGGTTCCAAGTACCCGAATGGTAACGAACTATCTTCTCTCTATCATCTTCTTTTTGGAGTAAAATTCCTCCAAATCCTATTCCTGATGCATCAGTTTGAATGATTTTAGGGGCTTTGGGGTTGGCTATATTTAGACACTTAAGTCTAGGAGCCTGTTGTTTGATTATCTTGACAAGTTGGGTATGTTCTTCCGACCAAGCCGGAGGATCTTTTTTCAATCTCTTCCTTAGAGGAGCACAGAGTTGACTAAGATTTGGAATGAAGTCTGAGATGTAGTTTAAACATCCCAAGAACCTTTGAAGTTGAGTTTTATCTTTAATTACATTAGGAAACTTATGGACAAAATCTATTGATCTATCAATAGGAAGAATTGTTCCATGATGAATATTGAATCCTAAAAATCGAATCTTAGTTCTAAAGAGTTCAATTTTCTTAGCTGACAAGACTAATCCTTTATTCTTGATGACATGGAAGAAAATATTGAGATGTTTCCAATGTTGATCGATAGAGTTGGAAAATACAAGAACATCATCAATATAAACAATTGTGAAGTTAATGTATGGATTGAAAATATCATTCATAATATTCTGGAATTCGGAGGGTGCGTTTTTTAATCCAAATGGCATTACATTCCATTCAAAGTGCCCAAATGGAACTGTAAATGCAGTTTTATATTTATCTTCTTCATGAACTTGGATTTGCCAAAATCCAGCTTTCATATCAAATTTTGAGAAAATCTTAGCATTAGCGAGTCTTTGGATTAAATCTTGCTTGTATGGCAATGGGTACCTAATCCATTGTAATACATCATTGAGGGGCTTATAGTTGATTACGAGCCTAGGTACACCTCTTTCAATTTCAGAAGCTTTTTGAACATAAAAGGCAGCACAACTCCAAGGAGACTTGCTAGGCCTTATTAATTTCTTTTTTAAAAGGTCTTTAATTTCAACAATACAATGCTTTAGAAGTTCTTCCTTCATTTGGATAGGTCTTGCTTTTGTTGGTATATCAGTTTCTTGGAACTCTTTTATATAAGGTAATCTTACAACATGTTTGTTCCTTTCCCAAAAGGCATTAGGATGATCAGAGCAAACTTCTGATTCTAATTTCTTTTGGAAAGTCTCAATTTCCTGTTGGATAACCCTATGAGTTAATTGTTCTTCAATTTTCCTGTGAGAAATTTCCTTTTTTAGAAAGAACAACTGATTAGTTTTCCTTTCTATGACATTTAGCTCAGGTAAAATTGACAAAGTTTTTAAAAGATTTAAGTCTTTTAATTGAGGTGGACTAATAAATTGGAAAACAATTTGTTTATCCTCAAAATTAGCCTGTATTCCTTTGTTATCAACTTGAAAGGGTTGGATCAAATTGAGAAATGGAGTTCCTAAGATTACATTTTGACCAATATCTTTGACAAGCAAGAAAGGGGTCTTTAAACAGACTCCTCCATTACAAACATGTGCATTTGTTAGTTTGTAATTGATATGTAATTTATTACCATTTGCAGCACTTAATTTTTCCTTTGTAGTCTCAAAATATTTAAGAGGAACTAATCCTTCTTGAATACAGTTGAGATCTGCTCCAGAATCAATTAATGCTATAGTATCAATTTCATATTCTTTATTAATAACAATAGTTAATCTAACATGCCATTTTTTGATAATTAATTCTAGTTAGCAGATGAAGGTAAGGATCCTTCACAACTTCTAAGTCTTCGTCATCAGAAGCCTCAGAGTCCGATTCCTTTACTTCACTATCTTTTAAAGGAGAATGTTTTGAAGAAGACGCCTGATTCTGAAGAGATAATCTGGTGACTTTTATTTTTAGATCACTAATATCTTTTTCAGTATTATTTTGTAAATTCTTCAAATCTTTTCTAAGTTGAATACATTCTTGTTGAAGGTCTTTTATAGTAACATTCTTATCTAAATTATCAGGTTTAAACCGATCAAAAATTTCTTTTAAATCATAGGTAGTCTTTTTAGGTTGGATCTTTTTCTGGTTTTCTTCTAAGTCATTTTTTAATCTTAAGAGAAGTTCCTTTCTTTTCTCATGATCCTTGACTTCATCAATAAAATCAATGAGAATACTATGTTCTCTAGATAGCATATTAATACATTTACAATTATCTTTTATTCCTTCATCAGAATTATCAGGATCTACTTCTTCTTCTGCTGAAGAATAGATCTCATCAATTTGAAGACCTTCTTCTCCATTATCAGATTCCTCTGAATATAAGAAGAGGTTTGAAAGAATATTTTTAAATTTATCTGAAACATCTAATTCGTTAATTTTTTGTTTTACCAAACAGTCTTTTGCAATGTGGCCCATTCTTCCACATTTATAGCAAGGTCCAGTTGGTTTAATAGAAGAAGTCTTACTAGATGATGGTTGTAGCCATTTTTCTGTAAAATTTTGACCAGGTTTTTTATTTCTAGTATTTCTACGGAATGGTTTTCTGGTTGAAGTAGAAGGGGCTGTGTTAGTTTTGACACTTCTTTTCTTGGCCTTTTTCTCTTTCTTTTTAGCCTTGGTGGATGGGGCTAAAGTTTGAGAAGAGAAACCAAATTGTTCACAGAAAGATCCTAATTCTTTCTTCCCTTCTTTTCTATCTTTCTTTTCTTGTTGTCTTAGTTTATAATCTGTACATCTGGCAATTCCTTCAGCCTGAATGGTACTGATTAAATCACCGTATGTAAGATCATCATAGGGAATAGTTCCCTTATTCTGCTCTCTTAATTTTGTTCTAACTTTATCTCCAAAATGGGTTGGAAGACCAGCTAGAAATTTTTCTTTCCAAAACATTTGGCTACAGTCTTCTCTCATCATGACTTTGGTGAGGAAGATATCTTTATACCACCTAAAATCTTCAAGTTTAGGACATTTGAGATTAGTTAAAAGATCAGAATCTTTATCTTTAAGTTTAGAGGGATCACCTATAAAATGTTTGGTTATAGCGAAAATTAAGGTTGCAACCGCATCCTGTATGTCTTCACCATCTTCATTTTTTATGGCGATTCCTAGACGATCAATTTTAATAGCGTTCAAAATTGTATCTCGTTTTGTTTGGTTGAGGTAATGGTCCCACCAGCTCTTTAATTGACCAGTAAATCCAGCTACTAATGCTTGCGCAATAGTATGATCAGAGGTGTCTGGATTTTTGGTTTTATAAGCTGTACAAACCATTGTCATTTCCTGGAGAGTGTTAATTATGTGATATTCGGTCTTGTTATCAATATTCCATTCATAGATAATACCTCCTTGATATGCTGCTTGATGGAAAGAACCTCGTTCTTCCATAGCCATATCTGGAAAGGTAATTCTAGGATAGAAACTTCTTAAAGGTTGGGAAGAGTTATAAATCTTGTTAACTTCTAATTGGTTGTCCTCAGGCAGGAAACCTTCCTTATCAGAATCAGTTTCCTCATAAGTCCTATCTAAGACTGCAATAGTCTTATCCTTAAAAGACTGAGGTCTGTCTCTAGGAGGTTGAGGAGTTTCTGGGACTGTCCCAATAATTGTTTCAATATTTTTCAACTTATCATCAATTATTTTAAGAATATCCTTTGATAATTCTTTATTAGATTTTTTAGGAATTTCATGTGGTCTAAACAAAGGAGTGTCATCTGCTTTTGTTGGTTGAGATACTTCCTTCTGAACTAAGTTCTCAACTCGGGTTAATTGTTCTCCTATAGTTGTTAGATATTGATTTGTGAAATTATTTTGTTCAAGGACCCTTGATATTTCCTTGTCAGCCGACATTTTATAAGGAGAAGCTGTAATAATACTTCCTTTTATAGGAATTTCAAACTGCTCATTTGGCGGATGAACAGATTCTTTGAAAGTATTAGGAGCAATCTGCCAAGTCTTGGTAGTTTTGGTAATAACATTTAATTCTTTTTTACTTTCATGAATTTCAAGCCAATTAAAGAAACTTATTTGAATTTTATGGGCATTCATAAAATCATAATAAAGTTCTCTAATAGACTCAGTTTCCTCTTTAGTGTATTTTTTAAAGTAGGCTTTTCGAAGTTTGCGATTTTCCTTGCTAGAAAAATCCTCATTTAAGAGTTTTTTATTGATTTCAAAATCTTTTTCTAGAACATAGAGTTGGGGATCAACTTGAGAAAATGTAGGTGACATGCTTTCACTTTCATTCTCTTGTGTTTTATCATCTTGTTCAGAAGGGGTGGTAGTATAATAAGGTTGAGGAATATCTGAATTTCGTACTCCAGACAAATCTGGAATTCTCTGTTCAAATATTCTAACCGGGATAGAAGAGGTAGAGGATCTAGCATCTTCTAAAGGAACCTTATTATCAGTTGGTGGAAGTCTGAAAGAATTTCTTCTTCTGTTGAAGCTAATTCCGACACTTCCATCACTATATTCTACCATTCTTCTTATTCTAGAAGTAGCATTTTCAGGTTGTTGAAGTGGAGGAAGTACTTTGTTAAGCCTCCATTCATCTGGGAAGGTTAGCTCATTCCAAAGTATCTTCTTAGGAGTTATAAGTTCACCATGTTTTCTAACATTAGTTTGGAGGAGAAGAGTTTCTCCATGTTTAGACAGAGTTTTGGCTTTGTGATCAAGAAAGGTGGTGAACACCTTATACCGAATTCTGGAGAGAACTATGATAGAATGTGTTCCTGCCATAGCCTCAGTGTTATGTACTTGTAAGTTCAGAGTAAGAGTATGCAAGATGTTTGCATCTCTGAGACTTACACTGTAGTTAGGAAAACAGTTGAAATAAACAGGTCCATCATGAAGGCCTGCTTCTATTCCTCCTAACATAGATTTTTCAAAGTTTAGCAGTCGACAATCTCTTAAAGCCATGAGAACGGTCATGTTGAGACCTTCTCTTAGCAAGGGTTTAACTGCAATCTGCACAAGACCTATATGCAGAAAGTTGAAGTTTTCCTGTCGATATCGAGCTATGGACTCTTCATCGAACAGTTGAATAGTTTCAAATTCATTGTTGAGTTCAAAGGTTTTTTCTTGGGTTTGGATATTTAGATCAGAGAAGAACTCAAAGGTTCCTCTATGATAAATATCTTTGCCTGGAACTTTTGGAATTTTCCAGTTATCAAAACCTTCATTATCCATATTAAAATTTGTTTCTTGTTTATTAACAGTTTCTTTTTCTTTTCCCTTTCGGGAGGACGATGATGCCTTAGACAGAGTTCGTGAGAGAAAACTCATGATTTGATCTGTTTCCCTAGGATTGCCTCAATCGGCGATCTATCCTAAGTCCTCTAGGTCAACAAGGGGTGCCTCGCGGCGGGACTTACTCACACTCTGCTGCCCGACTTACACACTAATACAACCCAGTCTACAGTAGAGTTCTACAGACTATCCCATACTGTTCCCACTCACTCCCTATGGCTCTGATACCATTGTTACCCGGACCGAGATGCAGATAAAGAAAACAGTTGCAAAACAATATTCAAATAATAAAATGCTTAATGAAAACAGTTGATAAATGAAAGATTCAAAGAGTTTCAGTTATA
>JAESVK010000748.1:0-67285 GCA_017140935.1 Hamamelis virginiana
ATCCAAACCCCTTCTCGAAATCGAACTCCAAGCTGCAATTCCTATTTGCTCTCTCCATTTTCATCCTTTATGCAATCATATATATATACACACACTTCTCTTAGCCTGCACTTCCCGATTTGCTCTCTTTATTTTCATCCTTTATACAATCATACACACACACACACACCCTTCTTAGCTATTGTCACTGTTGAAAAACTAGGCATAATATTAACCAGATTCATCAAGTTTTGTAGTTTTAGACTTTTGGTTGATGGATGCTCTACTTCGTTGGGTAAATTTTGGTTCACATGGATAATGTTGGAGCATAGACTTAAAAAGTTTCCATTAATCTTCTGTGTTCTATGATTTCTTTGATTATTTTTGCATCCAAATAATTCAAATATAGTATTAGGACAATCCATCTAACATTTAGAGTTGGTGGTGACTGAATATATTGAATGCATGCTAGGTGCTTGAAAGAATGCTTGAATGTGGAAAAAATAAGAAAAATGTGAAAATAGGAAATGATGGGAATGAACCAAACACATTTTAAATTTAAAAAACCGAAAATTAAAATAATTTTTAATAAATTTTCACAAAAAATGAAAATTGTGAAAATTTTCATGAAGTGAACGGGCCCTAGAGAACTCTTTCTAATTTGTGCATTTTTGAAAACCTACATATATCTCTTTCATTTTTCAAAATCATGTCATCTTGATAAATGATAACAAACAGATCGAGTAATTTTAAATAGAAAAAAGGGGCAATTAATTAAATATATTTGCCTTTGCATCAATTTTTGTTCTCAATTTTGTTCTTAATAATTATTATTAATATTTAGTTGGGAAGGATTTCTTTTTATTGTACTATTCTTCTACTCAAAGTAAAATGGAGGTTTTTTGTTATTTTAAACAACCTTTAATCTAAACATGAGCTTTGGTTCGGTTGTTCATGTCTCTCTTGATAGGACGAGGTTCTGGTTCTATTTCTCATAAATAAGATTACTGGCCATGGATGGCTCAGACTCAATGGAGATTAAAACACCCTCTAGGTGGGTTAGGTGGGCCATACTAGAGATGCTAAGGGCCAGTTGGTGTTGGTTTTTTTTTTTTATTTAAATATATTTTTTTTGGGATAGTTATTTCTTTCCATATTTCATTAGAGAAATGTTCTAACCATGTGTTTCTATATAAAAAATTTCATATTAAAAGTAATTGTGGCAAAAGTTAAAAGTTAAGATCTCATAACTTTTGCCATAATCACTTCCAGATTTTCTAAAAGTGATTATCATCCCATCTCTTAAATCAAATGAAATTATGAGCTTCTAAAGTGATTTCAAAAAAAACTAATGCAAACGAGCCTGAGCCAATTCGAATGTATTTTAGCTCAACTTCAATTTGAAAGGTTGGCGAGTTGGATAATTTCTTTAAAATGAAATTTCTCATCACTGATTAAACAATGAAATCTCTTAGCTACTAATTTTTACACTAAAAGTGAAAATAGAAAAAACTATCATATCACCTTTCAAGTGATTTGGCAATGATTATCATTTCAATTTTTTAAAATCAAGTGTCTTTTTGAGGTCCAAAAGTTATTATAAGCAAAACTAATTCACAAACAAATCCCCTAGTAAAATTTTGAAATCCAAAAGTGATTTTAGACAAAACAGCACGAATGAACTCAAGATCCTTTGCATTAAATTTTTTAAAAATCACCTTAAAAAAAAATATTCATTCATATATTTATTTAGAGTTATGTTAATTAAAATTATGCTTTTATATATCAAAATTTTCATATTATTACATTAAAACAACCCGTCATGCAGCTAGGACAAAACCGATGTAGGGGCAGGGGTGGCAGCTGCCCCTCCTATTTTTATTTTTATTTTTAAATATATATATATATATATATATAATTCATTATCTCTGAAATAAGTATAATTCATTCTTTGAAATGTTAAATTTGTCTCCTGGATTTGCTTTACATCTTTTGTTCACTTTTTTACCTTTCTTTTTATTTCTATTTTCATTTTTCCTCCTAATAAAAGCCCCAACCCCGCTCCCAAGGTCCGAATATTTCATTTCAACCATCTCACATTCAATTGATGAATGATAATTTAATTGCGTTTAGAGTATTTCCAATGCATTTATGTCATTTAATGCGCCGATACCAAAATTTAATGCCTCAAATAACACAAATGGCAAATTTTGCTCATGCGTTATTGTCATATTTTGGTATTTTCTATCTTAAAAAAAAATAATTATGAATGATAATTTAGTTGTGTTTAGAGCATTTCCAATACATTCATGTCATTTACTGCGCCAATGCCAAATTTGACACCTCAAATAACACCAATGAAAAATTTTGCTAATACATTATTGCCATATTTTGGTTAAATGAAAAGTATGTTATGTTATAAATGGCAGATGCCATTTGAAATACCAAATTTGACAACTCTTATTGTCAATACCAAATTTTAGCAGCGTAAAAATAACAGTCCATTAGAACAACTTATTTGAATGTTAATGCTAAATTTTGGTAATGATAGCACTAATTGTATACTATTGGAGATACTTTTATTGAGGAAATGATATTTGATACCGCTAATAATTAAGCCATTGATAGTTGTGATGCTTTCAAAAATTGGACGTCTCATCGGAAATTGGACGTCTCATCGGGGATAATTATGAATGCATTGAACTCAAATATAGTTTATCAACCCAATTAAAATCCGCCTCCTCTAAACTGAATTCCAGGTTTCATTCCTGCCCATCAGAGCAACTCCAATGGTGGATTGAGCAACTTCAATGGTGGGTTCTAAAGCAGATTCAGATTTATTTTTCGAACCAGATGCAAAAATAATTCTTACTCTAATAGTGAGTTCAAAATAGAGTGAATCTAAAAGTTTATTCAAAATTTAATCCAAGTTTAGCTGGATTCATTTTTCACACACATAAAAATATCCTAGAAAGAAAACACTTGTGCATGATTTGGGGAAGAAAGATATATAGAGAGAAACAAAGAAAAAAAAAATCCACCACCATTAGAGCGCTTGGATCCAAATTAAACGGCCGTGCATTCCAATGTAGCATATTCAAAAAATGGATTTGAAAATAAATAAATAAATAAATCCAATCATTAGAGTTGCTCTCAAATAATTTAAAAGTAATTATTACTTAGTTATATCTTATCGATCAGTAAAATTTTAAACTTTAAAAAAGTAATTTTGAAAAACTAATGTCCAACCATTAGACTTGCTCACTTGCATATTATTCCAATCTTTACAAAATTAAGAAATAATACTCGAATACATGCATGATTCTTATTTCTTCTAATAATCCATATTAAAAATTACAAAAGAAGAACAACCATTGAAAAATTCAAAAAAAATAATTCCGACAAGGGAAAAAAAAAAGTTAGGGAGGGTGCAAATGACGCGGCAAACTACTTGCCGGGGTGGGTGTTGTCGGGATTTGAGACGCCGATGGTGACTTTGGCGACATCGAGGGCGGAAGCCTCCGGCTTCTTCTTGGAGTATAAGACGAAGTAACCGATGGTGGCGGCGACCAAAAAGCCGCCGACGGCCATCTTCATGGGACAAATCTGTAATTTGCTCCTCTGGTGAAGTACCTCAGTTGATTGCTTCCCTGGTGTTGGCATCTTTGGTGCATCTGCATCCATTCTCTCTCTCTCTCTCTAAACTCTTCTGTAATGACTCTAATTAATCTCTTCTCGATCGCGAGCGCGTGAGGTGGGTGTGTTTGAGGATGAATTTTTGAAATTTAAGGCAAGAGAAAAGAAGATTGTGTGGAAGGAAGAAATTGTAGGAGGAGAAAGAGAGTGGATGGTTGCCAGGTGGAAGCATGCAAGATTGAAGTGCTCAAATTTTGACACGTGGCTGTTGACAAATGTCAACAGTATTAAAAGTTTGTATGAACTTGAACGGTTGATTTGTTAAACTTAAATTGCTCTAGTTTGACTTTTTCCTCCAAAAGCAAATTGAATAGCTCTTAGTTAGACACCTGTATGCCTATGTGGCTTTATTTATTTATTTATTTATACATTTTCAGTTCTGATGTATATGCTTGGATAAATTATGTAAACATGAATGCCATACGCGATATATATTTTGAAAAATTGATTGTTGGATTAAAAATTACATCCCTTAAAAATACGTTTTTCACCCTTCATTTTCTCTCATTTGGAAAAGAAAGACATACAAAAAAAATTGCAGCTTTTGAACATTTCCCGTAACTAAGTAACAGTCTTTTGGCTGAAAACATAACTAATGCAGGATCGGGATGCACAGAAATGCTAAGTTCAGGTTGACCGATACTAAATTGCATCAGGTCATCTCAATTACAACCATTTGCACAATTTATTTTGAAAAATCGACTATTGGATTTGATACCCTTCTTATGTACGTCATGTCAGCCAAAAATCACAGTGATCCAATGGTTTATTTTAGAAAATAGATGATGAAAAAATCGTGACATTTTAAAGAACAAAAAAGTAGGTGACCTGATGCAAGACCTTAGCATTCCTGTAAAGATGCATGGGTTGCAGCTGAAAGCCAAAGAACAATACAATTGAGTGCAAAACTTGTGAATTGTATTACATTTCAATACTCTCTACATGCACTATACATTTGGACTGTTTATTTTTTCATTTGAAAAAACAAAAATCGTCTCAAACCACCATTTCAGCTTCTCTAACATCTGCCGGAATGCCCACATCTAATCTCATGGTTGGCTTGTACTGCTCAGGCACAGCCGCACCACCCTGCACACACATTTCCACCACCACAGGGGCCTGACCGTAATAGCTTCTAAGCTCTCGCTGTAATGGTGGCCCATTCACATCAGGAACATGCCACACATATTTTGGCGGTATCAGGTCGTCAAGCACGGCCGCCTGCCAACCATGCTGCCCATTCCGTTGCTGGTGCTTGTGAGCTCCACAGTTCTGTGCCTTGTGCCCGCTGGACCCTACGTGCACCTCCGGGCAATACCCGCAAACCCTAACCGGATACATTTGCATCAGCTTCTTGGCTCCTCGCCTCATCTTCTCCCATGCTTGAAGTGTCTCCTCAGCAAGCAAGGCCTTTTCTTCTGCATTAGAAGGGGATACTATTTCTGAATCTGGTAGTTCAGTTAATATTGGTATCTCAGGAACTGCTGGCTCAGGGTCTGGTAGTTCACTTTCATCTGCATCAATGAATTCGCTTTTTGCAATGCGAATGATTGGCTTTCTTCTCCTCTTTGTAGGGAATTCAGGGATTTCAACCCCAGCTTGAATGCAGAGCTCAACCACCGCGGGAATCCGAGGAATTGAAAATCTCTCCTCATGAGGAATACGCTTTCCAAGACGATCGAAGAGATGGTAGGCTTCAACTGGCACTAATACGTCCTCAACATATGCAGTTGACCACTCATGAAGGCCCCTGCGGATAGAAGCACGTTGGCCTTTACATGACTTGAAAGGGTGCCCAACAGATCCCACATGGACCTCACTACACCACCTGCAGAAAGTATTGCTAGGCATTGTCACTGAACAAATTTAAAAACACTAAGGAGGTACTCGGAAGCATCTCATGGTAGAATGTCAATTAATAAACATTAGAATGACTTCTGTTGGCATACTTCAGATGTCTTAACAGGGGAAAATGGTAATGGGAAAATAATAGTGCTCGAGATTGGAGTTTTGACGAAAAAAAATTCTTTCAACCACCAACAGGTCCAAAATGGCCTCCTTAACTTCTCCGAAAAGGCAGGGTGTACCAGCTTCTATATGAAACAACAATGATGGTAAAATTGCAATACATTATTTAGCTGGAAATACATTATTTAGCTGGAAAAAGGATCAACAAACTTCTACAAATAAGTAATTCTTCGAACTTGAAAAACATCTAAATTTTCCTTGGAAATGCAATCCACGTGGATCACTTGTATCAAAAAAATTGCAGCTAATAAATTCCACAAATATCAAACCCACCATATGTCATAAATTACTAATTTGGTTATCTCATATATACACAATATAAAACCTATTATCTAGTTTCTCCCTGTGCCAGTACACGTGGACATGACAGGACATGTACTGACGCGGGTTTCTTCCCCAGTGAGTGTCATTAATAACTAACACGTATGCAGACAAATCCTTCAAAGAAAAACTAAGATCTCAAGAACCATCCTATTAAGTTTTAACATCAAAGACAACTCATGTCCAAGTTTAACTCTATAAGCACCAAACACAGACCAGACAAGAAGGTAGTACGGATCTATCAGATGCAATCCACTGAGAACTCCTGACATTTCCACTTGTTTTCTTATACTAAGAAATTATGAGGGATATCATATGGTGACAATCATGAGACTTGGCCAAACTTTGGTCATAATAAAAGACCACTTGGCGAGAACATCAAATTTGGGGACTAACCACCTTTTGCGGGCCAATATATGTAGCATTATCAACATATTTTATGGCCTGTAACTGTAAAACATATTGTATGCCTACAGGAATGTTTGGGCAACCAGAAAATTCAGAAGGCCAAACCTAATGCCAGTCCTGATTACAGAAATCATGCATGGATGTGACAGCTAGAAATTTACATTAAACATCATATTTTGGCAAATAATAAACTCGTTCAAGAAAAGAATAATAATAATGAGTATGACGACAACGATGATAATAAAACAGTTAGACAAGGCTCTGTCTGGATGGACTTTCATATTGAACCTGCAGGATTCTACAGTTTCCCAAACAGTTCCCTCGCATTTTAACATCAGGAAGAAAATTAAGACAGAATTGAGGAAGAAAATTACTAACATAAAAAATGATAATAGCCAAAGGTGTTCAAGACGGAAATGAGGAAAAAAAAAATTACTTGCAGGCATGTACGGGCACCACTTTCAAGAGTTTCTTGAGATTGTTAATCAACGTAACTCTAGCATTCAACACATCATATGCAAGTGGTATAAGACGTTTAACCAGCAATCCATTCTTTGGAGGTGGGACTGGTCTTTTAGGTTGGCCTTTCCTGCTTTTAAACCTCGCCCTGGCAGCTCGCCTCAGGTCCACTATGGGGATAGGAAAAGGCTTTTTTTCCTTCCTTGAGTAGTAACGAGGCAGATCCGCATTTTGGGGATGATTGCTCCTGATGACTAATGCATAGGGTAGATGCAAATTCTGTGACAGGTTTCTAGACTCAAAGGGAAGTTTGATTTTACTGCCTCCATACTGCAAAATAAAGTCACAAAGGTTTCATAAAATCAGTCATTTAAGGAGCATAGAGAGTCAAGAGTAGTTATCTCGGGAGTTAGTCATACAAAGTACAATAGAGAGTTAAACCTTCCAAACTGCAATTTTCAATTAAGGTAATGAGAACAGAGGCACTAAAGTGCTTGGCATTGTGTCCCTAAAGATCAGAAATTTACAGTTAAGAGTTTCAATGGCAGGACATTTCAGCACCTGTTGTGGTAGATCCTAAGAATAGTCTACCAAATAGCAATGGCATACTGGTGCACAAGCTGCAGCTGGGGCCGAAATTCAGCGAGAGCTAGATTCCAAAGTGGAATCAATTTGATACCTAAAATTGGTCCTTACATTCTTGGAGTTGATCACTTTACTGTCAAAATTCCATCCCATCATTCTTCTAGTTTACTTGTATTCTAGTCAAATATTGTTTAACCGATTACTAATAAGCATGAATTGCCCTAGAGCTAAAAAGCAGGGTGAGAAAACCCATTTTCTTTTTGTCAGATAAACACACACACACACACAGACAGAGAGTGTTATTATACTGCGTTGTTGGTATGAGACATCACAATAACTCCATACACTATTTGCTAGAAAATAACTACATACACTATATGCGAAACATACAGGGCCTCAATTCATCCCTATTCTTTTGCCAATTTACATAGACAGCCAAAGGATTTCAAATTTTCAATGTGTAATTAACTTAATTTCACATCACAAAAACACACAAGAACCTAAGAGCATAATTACATGGCAAAGGATTTCTAATATGGATTACAAATTGAACCAAACAATTTCACTGATACCAAACACTAATTAGTAATTGCAGCTTCATCAGTATGCCAAAATGTGGGGCATATTAAAGCAACTAGAGTGTGAGTTTTGATATAGCGTACCTTCAAAGAATCAAGTGAACCAAGACGTGGGTGTGTGTTAAATTTCAGAATTTCCAGTGTCGTGCGGCTGCAAACCTGGAAGAAACCCAATTTAGATGGAAAAGCCATTGCTCTACCATCTAAAAAGACTCTGCTGCCACAGTCCATTCCTGAAACCAGAAACACTGCTTTCAAAACTCAAATTGCTAATAAGGTTATTGTGCTCCCTATATTGGTCAATTTTACAGACTCTGAAATATACGTATTGTAGTGTATATATATATATATATAAATTGGTGTATACCTAGGTATGGCGGGAAGGCGGTGACGGCGCCAATGGCGGCGTCAAAATGCCTCGAGCGAGGAGCTGTTGTCGTGGCTTCAAGCCTTCAATGGTGGATGGAAAGAGAGTGAGAGGGAGCTTCGGCCTCAAAGAGAGAAGGGGAAGGATAGAGAGGACGAGAGACGCCAGGAAAAGATAATAATGATGTAGTTTCCGGCATTTATAAAATTAGTTAAGAAATTCAAACTTAATGCATGATTTAATATAAAAAAATAAAAGCTTTAATTTCTCAACATTTTAATTAAAGTAAGATATAACTGATGAGATCATTTCACGTGTTTTCTCAGGTGCTCACACTGTTTGCTAACATTTAAAAAAAATTTGACATATAAGAAAATGCTATGCAATCCCAATAATAAATTATTTTTAAAATATTCCAAATGATATGAATTTGGATTTGGATTTGGATTTTGATTATATCTCTTAAGTCATCTAAATATGATTATTAATTATCTCTATGGATGAAGTAGAATTTTGAGTTATAAAAATGATTTTAGACAAAACTAGTTCAAACTAGGTCAAAGTTCACCTCCCCTAAACTGAATTCTTGGTTTCGCCCCTGATAGCAATGGATAATATGGGTGTATGTAAGCCTTATTTGGCAACAGTAAAAATAAAATACCTTTTTAATGGACAATAGAAGGTTCCACACAATGCTAGAAGTGTTACAACAAATGCAAAGTATTGATGATTTTTATTTGTATTTTACGGTTTTTTTATTGAGTTCATCTTGAAGAAAGTCCGACTAAATTGAATTGTTTTATAAATAAAGTTAGATGGACCTGATCTTAGACTATAATTTTCAAACCAAATGATGTGTCATAATAACACAAATCTCGATTTTTATGTATTTAAAAAATACACAAAAATAGAGACGACATCTTACAGTCAAAGCATTTGATTTAAAGAATTTGGTCTACTCAACATTTTTCGACACAAGATAACTAACTGTTAATCTTGTTATTTTATCGTACTCACTTTTTGATAGTTTGACCAATATTTTTGCAGACATCAAACCACTTTGAGTCTCGAGCCCTTTGCTCAAATGTTTTTTTTTTTTTTTTTTTTTAAAAAAAAAATTAAATAATTTAATAATTTTGGAAGAAATTAATAATTTTTTTTTTTTTTTTTTTTTTTTTTTTTTTACAATGGACCCCAAGGATAAAAAAAATTACGTAAATAGATTCGGCTAAAACATATTTACCTTCATGGACCTCAAAAGACAAAAATACCCTTAATAGCCTAAGTTATTTACGGTTAAACAATTCCAACGGTAAAATTTTTGAATTTTTTTTTTACATATAATCTCCAGTAAGTACAATAAATCCGATCCCCAATCCCCACATTAGTATTTAATCCCCATAAAACAATATAATCCCTAACCCCCAATGCATTAAAGAATCCCTAACATACCAAATGATTTTCAATCTCCAGTTTAATGACAGAGAATTAAATACCCATCAAATCAAAGTTAATGTGACATTTTTTATAATTTAATATTATTGATTTAACATTAAAGCCAACCGATTTGACTCATAAAAGTATGATGTTGACGTATTGAGATTGTATAATATGTGTAAATCTGTTAATTATATTATAATATGTTGATTGGGAATTATATGCAATATGTGGGGATTATGCGTTAGGGTGTGAATTATGAAGAAAATTTGAATATTTTTCAAATTTTTATATGTTAGGAAGGATATTTTTATCAAAAAAAATACTCATGGGTTTATGAAGGGAAATATGTTTTAGCCCGGTGTATTTACGTAAATTTTTTGATTTTTGAGGTCCATTTATGTAAAAATCCTTAAAATAAAGTACACGTCAATGTACTTGGAAGTGATTGGATGAAAGAAAAAAAAGCTAGTTAATTCAGATAAAAACATACTCCTAAAGATAGAAAATATTCTTTAAAATGATAAAATCCAACATACATTAGGGAGACAGTGCTCCAAACAAAATTTCCACTGCCATTAAAGCTCAAATCTTTTCAAAGTTATTCACATCTTTCTATCTCTTAAATCATAACAACACCCAAACCCAGCATAACACCCATAATAAACCCACCCTTCAAACCACAACCATCACTAGCAGCAGCCGGTGCCTCAGCCGGACTATACAAACTAGCCGGGAAATCCGTCGGCACAGGGGATTCAACATCACTACTCTTCGAATGTTTATCGGACAACACGATAACGATCAATTTCTGGCCCTTCTCACAGTGGCCCTCAGCTCCACTGATGAAATAGAAAGGTCCAGATTTGTCCAACACAATTTTGGTATTTCCATCCTTGTACTCTTTGATTGGGTTCGTCACCTTGCAGCTCTCGTACTCTTCCTTGCTCACTTGCAGTACAGAGTCAATCGCGCCGTCGTATTTCCAGACTGTGTGGACATGAGTAAATTAATGAAGTTAGAATCGTGAGAAAGTGCAAGAAAATGAAAACCCAGATGGAAAAGTTATTAGAAATGGAATTAAGGATAGAGAGAAAGATCAAGATAAGGTAAACCCAGATTGAAGAGAGAGAATGTGTTGACACGAACGCCATTCTTGTGCTAGTGAACTTCAAAATAAATAAAATAGCACACTCTAAATCAAAAAACATGTTTGCTTAACTTATTCTTTAAAAAAAATGAAAATATGAAAATTGAAAACATGAAGGCCATGTTTGGCAAATAAGGCAAGTAAAAACACCGATAGAACATTGCTGAAAACATGAGTTAGAATTTATATACATAGAGAAAAAGTGCAAGAAAAAATGAAAGCCCAGATTGGAAAAGTGAATGTTATTTGACATAGAAACTATACCAAGAGAATCGCCAATTTTGAATCGGGTTTTTTGTGCCCAATTGTTCAAAATATCCGATGGAGATGATGGGATTTTCCATGAATTTTCCTTTCCTCCAACCAGAATTTCTTCGGATTCTGATAAGGTAAAAAATAGTAGAAACATGAAAGACAAATAAGGAAGAAGAGTTCTGAAGGAAGTCATTGATTCAGAGGGCATGCAAACTTGAATTAGAGAAGCAGAACAAAAAACAGAGAAGAAAATGAAAAACAATTGAAGTGAGGGAAGAAGGGTAGGGTTTTGGTTCTCATATATAGCCGTTAGGTTTTGTTTATGATTCAGGCTCGGATATAGGTTCCAAGTACCCGAAGCTGTTCATGGACAACACGTGGAAGTAACGCATTTGCAAGGTGGTCATTGGATAACTAAGCTTAAGCTGTAATCAATCCATTTCAAAAAAAGTGTGTCGTTTGGTTAATCTTCCATGACTGAAATACCCTTTAAATTTTTTGTAAGGTATCCAGTTGTTTCCAACTCAAGCGAATTTCTAAGGGCTATTTTGGAAATTGAAAAGTGGAAGTGCGTTACAAATTAAAGATGGGATTCCCATGCAAAAATTAAATGACAGATGGTGTTTATTTTATTTTATTTATTTATTTTGTCTTTTTCTTTGGAAATTTTTTATGTTTATATTTTTTTGAGTGTGTACTTTGTAAAGCTCTGATGAAGGCACTCTCATGTTTGAAACCTTTTTTTGTGATAGAGTTTTTTTTTTTCATTAATTACCCTTCCAAAAAAAATTATTCAATATTCGACTTTCTATAAAAAAAAAATAATAATAAAATAGGGGAATTTGGCCATAAGTCCCACTTATAAAAAGTTTCATTCGAAAACTCCTGCCAAAATTTTTTATGTGCCAAAAGTCTTTTTGTCAAGTTTAGGACAAAAGTAACTCTGCTTTCTTAGATCTTTCATTTATCTTACTCGTCACCAGGGTTGGTCCTGAGCTAAAGCCATTAAAGCAATGGCTTTAGGCCCCCAATTTCTTGCAAAAAAATAGGGCCCCAAAATTTTGGTGGTCTCCATTCCTCTCTTGTTCTCCTTCTCTGTTTGGATTCCTTCCTTAGCTTTGGGCTAGTGAGGTCACAAAGTTAGTCAAAAAGGCATACTTTTGGTGGCATTTTGTGAGGACTGCATACTATCAGCACATTTGGAGAACTTCATTCTACCATTTTTTGTGAGGTCATTTCTTGTATTTTTTTTTTTGAATTTGTTGAAATACACATTGGGTTGATTGAAATCTGAATTCTTTGAGCATTGTATTTCATTTGGGATTTGAATATTAGTGAAGAAATTTGATCTTGGCTCTGTAGACGTACTTCAAATTGAGGGGGCCACATAAATATCTTGTTTTCGTTTTATTTCATTTTATTAGTATGAATTTTGTTTTTTTTTTTTTTTTATTTTACTTTTATGACTATGTTTGGTTTCCAAAAAATTAATAGAAATAAATTACTTCAAAACTCTAAATCTTTGAAAAAAAATTCATGGTGGTGTTAAAAAATATTGACAATTAGGGACCCATTTTATGCCCTTATCAAGGCTCCAAAATTCTCAGGGCCGGCCCTGCTCGTCACGTTTATTTACTGTCGGAAAAGACAACCAGAAAGTGGAGACTCACTCTCCATACATGTTTTTCTCTAAATTAAGTTTATTCAACTCTGCTTCACTTAAGCAGCTTCCTAATCTTCTTCTATGAACCTGGCTGTACTATCTCTCCCTCAAAATCGTAATCGCCGCTTCTGATAAAGGTTCAAACGCCAGGCCTTCAAATCGCCGCCTGCAATAAAGCCATCACTGGCGACCAATCTCCATCTATCTTCAACCATAACCGTCAACAAGCCATAATCAGAGTCGTGGCAACCATCATTAGAGTTGTGGCAACCATGATCATTGACGGGAATAGTAAATCGACATATGCAGTGGCAAGATTTTCAATAAAGCTCAGATTGAGGCATATTTATTACCAGAAGAGAGAGAGAGAGGGAGAAAAAGAAGAGAAAGAGAGAAAAAGAGAGAGAGAGATGAGTAAAGCTCATATTGATACCGGGGATTTATCCAGATCTGGAGAATTTGATTAGTAATAGAGATTCATAGTGAATCGTGAGCGATCGGCTGCGGCAGAGGAGGATGTCATCGGTGAATTAAGCTTAATCTCTATTTGCAGTTCGGTGGCAACAGTTGCACCGTTCTTCTTTTGCACGATACATGGAGAATTCTTTGCAATCTTCTGCGAATCCTCAGCCAATTAGTCATTGCTGATCTCTCTCTTATAGGAAGAATATCAACGAATATGAGAAGAACGATTGTTGTTCGAATGGGTGACTGCTAAGAAGCCTTGCAAAGAGCTCCAACGATCGGTGATAGAGATGAGAAGTGCCAAAAAATATAACACCTACCTCGAGCTTTTCTTTTTCTTCCTCCTCCACGCATATCGTTGGCATCATCGTCACTGATCTCCACCGATTTTCATGCTGCAAGCCCCATTTATGAATTTGATATTACATAAGATTTTACAAGAAAAGCTCACAATTTGCTACAAAGTAGATCTAGCTGATCATGATGAAGCTCTGAACCATAATTGAAGATTTGAAGCTCTGAATCATGTTCTTCTCTCAATTTTCTGCTTTATAGCCGCTGATCTCGTCGGTGAGTGTGCATGCTGGCCATTTTCCTCTTCTTTTTCTTATTGCAACAATCACAAACTGCTGAGAGTGAGAAAAAGATAAAGAGAGGATAGTGAAAATTATGAATATCGTGCAAAATTTCAGAAAACAATATTTTGAAATCTTCGACTGTGTATCAAGTGTGAAAAATGAGACTATTGAGAAATTGTAAAAAAAAAAAAAAAAAAAAATCTCAACATAGTGGAAATAGAGAGAGAAATGAGATGTAGTTTTTTTGATTGTAATATTGGATATTTTCGTTAACTGGTTTCATTTACAATAATTAAATGTCAATTTAAGATATTGGTTGTTAGCACTGTTAAAACACCATACCAACTAGCCAGCAAGTCCCCCTTCCATGCAAAAGATAGAGAGAGAGAACTCAAAGAAGTGTGAAGCAAAGAACTGTGCATGACTTCATGACAACAGTTGAATTCTCTGCAGAATATCTATATATATATGGCAAAGCAGTGACATTGCTTAACTTGAAATATGGATTTCTCAAGTTTCATATCCATTTTTAATTCACTGGTTCGCTACTATAGTGGTTCTGGTTTGCCCTTCATCTTTTTCTCATTCTTTTCGTCCTCGTTCACCAACATTGGATCATAGTGAATTCATTGTGTTGGTTTTTTATTGTGTTGGGTATTCACTGAGTTTGAAATATATATATATATATATATATATATATATAGTGAATTCATTGAGTTTTGGTGTTTTCACTGTCTTGGGGTATTCTCACCGAGTTTGAGCATTTTCATTATATTGGGCGTTTTCAATGTGTTGTGGTATTTTAACTATGTTGGGTGTTTTTCCAGTATTTTGCATTTTCATTGCGTTGGATGTTTTTATTGTGTTGGGTTTTCATTAAGTTTGTAAAAATAAAAATAAAAAGACAGTGAAAATACACCCTAGAAAGTGAAAATACATCGAAAAACCCAAAACACAGTAAAAATCCAAAAAGAGCACAATGAAAAGCCAAAAAAACACTATGGGGGTATTTTTATTGTGTTGGGGTGTTTTTTGTTGGTTATTCTCACTGTCTTTAGGTATTTTTATTGTCATGGAGTGTTTTCACTTGGACTATTTTCAAACTATTTTCATTGTGAGGTATTTTCATTGTGCTAGGGGTAGTGCCACCATTTTGAAAATTTTTTTTATAAATTAGGAATTTTCGCATGAAACAAATCTTAATTAGGACCTTAAGAAGACAAAAACTTTTAGGAGAACTTTTTCCATTAAATTTTTATAGAGAAGGACCTCTCACCAACTTCCCCTAAAAAATATTTCCATATCTTACATCGTTGACCCAGTCATTTGTCACGTATCATTGTCACATTAAATATGATGTCATTCAGAATAGTAGTTTTTAACTTCGTATTGAGACATGGTAGTTCATTGGGTTAATGATGTCAGAAGTGGAAATATTTTTTGCAGAAGGTCTGATGTGGAATAATTTTGTTTCAGGACATCATTTATGGAAAATAACTATTTTGTGATTATTTTTCTAAATATGCAAGCAAGACCTGTATTAATTCATAGTACATTAAGATAATATGTAAATAGTGGAAATGATCCTCCCACCACACGTTTTTGATTTTTGCGAAAATCAGCATGAGTTTGATAAGTAATTATCGAATACGTACTTTGAAAATCTTACCGTTGAATTAAATATTATACATGTATATTTCATGCATACCAAAAATCACAGTAATCAAATGGTCGGTTTCTCAGATATGTCACAAAAAAAAAAAAAACAAAAATAACTGCAATAATTTTTAACGGTCAAAATTTTTCAGCCTATATTTTGAAGTGCTAACATCAAATCACTGTAATTTTTGGCATACATAAGAGTATCTAATCCAACGATAATTTTTTTAAAAACATACCCTAGAATTAATTGAAGACCTCGTGCTACTTCCAATACGTTATAGGATTAGATTAGATACTCCATAACAAGAATGTCTGTCATTTCCATTGTTTTAAAACCCGGACTGTTCATCGAACTGAAAAAGTTACCGGGTTAAGGGTCAACCGGTTGAATCGCCAGGTTGAACCGTGACGTCATAAATATATTATTTATTTATTTATTTATTAGAATAAAAGCTGTAAATGATTCAAAATATAATTTTTTTTAAATGTTTGTACAATCAAATCATATATTTGAATTTATGTGCAGTCATCAAAATTGAAAATTGATAATTACTATTGATCAATTTTTATTATATATATTTTTTAAAATGCAAGATAAGAATATTGTATTATTAAATTAGGTGCTTTGGTTTTTTTTTTTTGTTATTTGGGATTTTTAAGACTAATTTGCCCTTTTAGCCTTCTTGGCTTTAAGAGATTTTAAAAATATTGAGACTATTTTAGTCATTTTAGCATCTTAAAAAGAATTAAATTTAAAAAAAAAAAAAAAAAAAAACGGGTTGACTGTTTTTTTGACCGATTTGACCGGTTGAACCACCCGGTTGAACAGTTTATTTAAAAAACGGGTTTTTGTGGGTTAAACCAGCCGGAGAGGGGACTGGTTCCCGATCCAACAGGTTGAACCGGCCGGTCTGGTTCGGGTTTAATAACAATGGTCATTTCTTTGGATTTGCGGGGCCCATAATTTTTTTTGATATACGTACCAAAAAATTGGTCACATCAAGGGTTAGTATTCTTTTACCATTTATATTTCATTAATTAATTTTAAATAATAAAAGGTGTTTATTAAAAGGTGTTTTATTTAACTAAATTAGTCGAGAGAGATTAGAGCTTTAATCTCAAAGGAGCTGCTTGGAAAAACTAGGTTCAGTCTAGTTCATAACTAATTTTATTTTATCTAGTTTTTAAATAGATAAGTTTACATTCGAACTGTTTTTATTCTTAGCCAGTTTGGCTAAAATTGAGTTATATCATGATTTTTTTTGTTATACTGTTTGATTCATATTATTTATTTATTTTTTCTTTCTAGAGCTAATAATTAAAAAAATAGTAAAATTACAACTGAATGATCAAATATTTTGACGTTCTATTGTTATTCAAGAAGAAAAAAAATTAAATGATTAAAATAGGGAATTTTTTTAATTGATTTTTCAAAATTCTAGAAGCAAAAACCAAATTATTGCTTGCATTTTCTCCTAACTGTAGCATTTGAGCACGTAAATAAATAAAATAAATAAATAAATGAAATGAGGCCATTGAGGTGGATGGCTTTGTACGGTAATCTAACGCCTGGCAACTTCTGTGGGACCCATCTGTTGCCAAGTGTGACCAACCGGAGAGAAAACTGGGTTTAATAAAATAAATAAAATAAATAAAATAAATAAATAAATTTTATTTTATTTAATAAAATAAATAAATAATAAAATTTTTTTATTTAAAGGTGTTTTATTTTAACTAAATTAGTCCAGAGAGATTAGAGCTTTAATTTCAAAGGAGCTTTTTGGGAAAACTGGGTTCAGTCTAGTTAATAACTATTTTTTTTTTTTTTTTTATTTATTTTTTATATAGACAAGTTTACATTCGAACTGTTTTTATTTCTTACCAAAAAAAAAAAGAAAAAAAAAAGACGTGGCGAGAATTTGAGCAAGTAAATAAATAAATGAAATGAGGCCGTTGAGGTGGATGGGCTTATATGGTAAGGTGGATGGGCTTATATGGTAATCTAACCTCTGGCATTTTCAGTGGGACCCATCAGTTGCCAAGTGTGCTCCATGCAGAAGAGACTAGCAACTCAAATCAAAATTTCACGTAACACACTCTCTTCTGCCGTTTCTTCTTCCCTTCCCTCTCTGTCTCTCTAAGCACACCTCTCTCTCTCTCTCTCTGTACGTTCTCTTCAAAACTCACTCTCTCACTCTCTCTCAGGGCAGCGATCAAAATCAAGGCTGAATCTTGATTCAGCTGGTGAGTTCCTCTAAACTTCATTTCATTAATACCCTTTAGATGATTTTTCTCAACAACATGCAGGTGAATTCCTTTAAACCACAAAAATATTTTTTTTTCTGCTTATATTATTGTTTGGTAGCTGAGAAAATTTAGGAAAAGAAAAGAAGCTAAAATTATTAAATTATAGAACTTTTATAATTTACGAGATAAGAAAAAATCCTTACTCAAGCGAACCTTATACAACCACGAAACTCAGAAATTTAGGGAATTTTTGGTTCCATTCTCCAAAATCAATGTTCTGTTGTCAGTATTGTAAGAGCGGAAATCAGCGCAGAAATATGTTTGGGAGTGTGTTTTTTTGAAAACCCCACATTCTCAGTATCATCAAAATGATGTTCTCAGGTTCTATTTTATGTTTTGTGTATGAGAAAAATGAAACCAAAGAAAGCGGAATGTTCTTGGATTTTCTTATCATATTCTGAGAACCCAACAGACTCCGTTTTCCTTTCTTTTCAACCAAACGGGGAGTTGATTTTTTGACCATTTTGTCTTCTGTCAATTTCAGTTTCGTCAAATGGGTGGTTCTGGAAAGCAAAAAAATTTGAGAAGCAAGAGAAAAACCCGATCAAGAAAGCCTGAAAACAGTGTCAAACAGCTCGAAATTGCTGAATCTAACACAGAATTTGCTCAGACACAATGCAATAATCCAGATGGGTATGATGATTTTACGAACAAAAATCCAATCCCGGAGGTTAACCCAAATCTTGATGTAAATGGTTGTAGAAACCACACTGATGAGGAGTTAGAAGATTTGCTTTTGAGGAAACTTGAAATGATTTACAATGAAGCTTATGGTTGGTTGTTAGCGGACGGGCATGATGGGGATCTTGCACGTAGGGCGATCTTGACTAATGGGCATGTGTTCGGTGATACCGATATTATGTCTAATATTGTCCACACTTCACTTATGTATATAAAAAATAATGTGGTACTTGATAATGGGAATTATAGAAAAGTTCAACAAGTTTTTGGGGATTTCAATCAGTTGGCAAGATACTCGCTTTCAGTAATGTTCCACTTGCTCCTGGAAGTACGCCCCCAGTTGAATAAAGGGGATGCCATGCGGTGTCTTCTTGTGAGCAATTTTCATCTGGGTCTATCAAGAACAATGAAAATCCCACTTGTGCCGAGTGGGGGCAATAGTGAGAAGAACAATTCTGCTGATGCGCCTTCTGGATTTGATAAATTTTGTGCCGAGGGCAATAGGGATCAAGATTTTGGAATCTGTGGGTCCTCTAATTTTGATAGCAATGGTGAAAAGAACAATTCTGCTGATGCGCCTTCTGGATTTGATAAATTTTCTGCTGAGGGCAATAGGGATCAAGATTTTGGAATCTGTGGGTCCTTTAATTTTGATGGCAATGGAGCATTTGAGAGTAGATTTGAAGCTGAGTTGGATAGTAATGTTGTGAAGAGGTTCAATCTTACACCATCTTTAGTGTCTCTGTTGAA
The DNA here is from genome assembly GCA_017140935.1 of Hamamelis virginiana. Classification (NCBI taxonomy): domain Eukaryota; kingdom Viridiplantae; phylum Streptophyta; class Magnoliopsida; order Saxifragales; family Hamamelidaceae; genus Hamamelis; species Hamamelis virginiana. Next base: position 19,370 of record JAESVK010000748.1, read on the forward strand.
AAAGAGCATTGTAAATTTTGCTGCTGCTTGCCGTGCTAACATGGGGATGCCACCAGAACAATCTCAGGCTTTGAGCAACTCTAGGGCAAGCGATGAATTATCCAAACAGTATGAGTGGGAGGATTCTCAATCGGTTAACCTCATATTGGGTGGCTTTGTTAATTTGAGTCTCGATGAGGAGCCAGACAGTAAGCCCGTTGATCAGAAAATCAAGACGATCTCAAGTCTGGTTTGCCAAATAAAAGCGCTTAAAGCACCGGTGAACGAGCACAAAGAATGGGCTCACCAGAAAGTGCTGCAAGCCGCTAAAAAGCTTTCCTGTGTTCTCTTAGAGCTTAAAATGTTGAAGATGGAGAGCGAGGGAAAACAATGGACTAAGGGCAAACTAGAACTTGAGGACGATACACTGAAGAGGTTTCAGGAGATGGAGAATGCTCTTCGTGATGCTAACTGTCGAGCAGATCTTGCAACCACGGCTATGACTAAGCTCGAGAAGGAAAATTCAGAGATCAGGTCGGAGGTTGAAGCTATCAAGTTGAGCGCATCAGAGTCAAATAAAATGTGCACAGAAATTGCAAAGAAGGAAAGAAAGGCCCTCAAGAGGCTTTTGGCCTTAGAAAAAGATAACAACAAATTAAACGAGGATATTGAAGACAAGGAAAAAAATATTTTCAAGTTGCAACAGCAGTTGCTAGAGCTTAGGAATGCTCAAGAAGAAACTGAGGTGCGTTACCCTATTTGATATTTCTTTTTTGGGTATATGTTCTACTTTTCTATTTGTAGTATTTTTCTACTTTTCTTACTATGACATTTATTTTGGGTATATTCACATGCTGTTTCTGTCTGGGTAGTATTTCTTGAAGAGAGTGAGGGTTGATTGATTACACCAGAGGCATTGCACAAAAGTCATGAAAACATGGAATCTAGTATTATTTTCTAGAAAAATGTCCTGTGCCAACATATGGGATTTGCGGTTCCATGGGAGCTGTAAGGTTTGTGATTTGACTCACATTTTAACGAGGATTCTCAAAATTGAAGACATGGACCTTACTGTGATAAATAAGAGTGAAATTTCAATGCTTTGAAAATTTGATACTATGCTCTTCAGTCCCTAATGAGATTGATGGTTCACCGTATCTATAATTGAGATCGGTTTTGGGATAAGTTCTTACTTCTTGATGGTCTTAAATTATGAAGGTGTTGGATTATTTTTAGTTTAGATTTTCCTTGCAATAATCTTGGGTTGCTATAAATTTCATTGAGCTAAAGTTTTTCTCTAATCATTTGGGCCTTCAAAACTTCAATCCTTACAATCCTATGATAAATTTCACATGTTGGGATCATAAGCCGTTGGCAATCTTGGATTGAAGCAGCTATCTCAATCACAATATTGATAGGTTTTTATACTTCTTTATATTGGCAGGTTGACTTGATGTTAGAAGTTATGATATGCAAAATGAATCCATACAAGTAATTTAACTAATTATAACAAATTGAAATAAAAAAAACATGCAAGGAAACACTGGAAATGGTGAATCTTTTGCAAGCTTTCCTTAGTCCCGATGTCATCCTCTGGTTTTTGTTTTGTTTCTGAAAAAATTAGGGAGGTAAGGAGTAGGTCTTGATAGCAAATTCCAAATAGATGTGTCCACAATAGTTTAACCCCTTTCCATCTTACTTTTGATTTTGAAAAAGGGTAATATGGTAAAGGTAATTTTGCCTCCCTCATGTGCTGGTTTTAAAATAAAAAAAGAATCATGAAAAGAAATTAAATGGGAGACGGATAGAGGAAAAAATGGAATGTTTCTCATGGACTAAAAGATTGTGCATAGGCTTGTTCTCATCTTTTGGTCTAGGTGAGAAAGCTAGTTAGCCTGCTTATCCCAAAGTGTTTCATTGTTGATTGTGAGACTAATCCTTTGAGCTTTCGGGTTTAAGTGTTTAGAGCAACACATTTCCTGCCCAAACTTCTTATATTTGATGCACTTTCCAATTGTTGCAGCTGTGTTTTCTTCAGTTGAAGCTAACGCTTGCAGTGTTATATGCTTCTGTGTTTTCTCCATAAAGGCCCTTGTCAGACGTGGCATATGTCCTAACGAAGAGCGGCATGTTCTTTGAGTAGCAGACCTCTCAAGTTTCTACCAGCACTATATTTTCAAATGTTCTGATAGTAGCATGACTGGTAATAGATCTTTTGCAAATTGAATGTTAATCAGTTTGCAAGTGTGTTGGATTACGTGGATGTTGTGATTATTTTGTGATGGGTGGTTGAGAGTGCTCTATAGTGTGGTGTACTAACATACATTGTGTCATGTAGTAATGATTGATATTTCGGTAGATTTGATTTGGATTTAATTCCATTAAGTTAATTTTTCTTTTTATAAGTATTTTGACTTCCATTTATGTTTCATATTGGAACACTTTTTAAACCATAGAAGGAGGAATCCTATATAAGGGGTGCATGTTGATCTCACTTTAGAACTGCGATTCTATGATTCCTAATGAGAATTGTGAGAGCCACGATTCTTCCAAGGGAGAATTGCAGTTCTAATTTAGATAGAACGTGCCTGATTGTAGGAGGAGGACCAGTAGTAGTAGTAGTGCACCATATCGTTGTTAGATGTGGTGTTGAAGGTAATTTGGTTGCCAGAAGTGGTGTCAGAGATGCTGTTGGAGGAGATCAAGCCGCCAAAAGTTGGGTCATCTCTCTTCAACATTGGGAGTGGTGGCGGAGATGCTGCTGGAGGAGATTAGACAGCCAAAAGTGGATTAGTCTCTCTTGTCGAAGACGCGCTCAAGGTTTTAATGGTTTTGATTGAAAGATCCCTTTTTCTCTTCTCTTATTATGTTTTGGATTTAGCATACTCTTTCTTACTTTTTAAATGACCTGTGTTCATTTTTGTTTTTTGAAGCCCTCCAAACCAATTATTATGGCATTTCCCTTTTTGAAAATTTATCCTAATCATATTCACATTGTATATAACATAACATATACTGCTTCCTACACACCCCAAACTTTTGATTCTTCTATGTCCTCTGCCGCTAAACCACCCCCCCTCCCGGCGCCCCCCCAAGCGCCGTGGCAGCCCCATCTTTCCACTTTGTGCTTCTATGATTTGAACCCTTATTATTCTTCTAATTTTTATTCCTTTCTTTCTTTGTTTTTTCAACTCAAATGCTGTTGAATAAGCTAGAAATTCAAAAAGCCCATTCTAAATCAATAATTCAAGCCCTTGTGTGTTTGTTCTATCAAGCTTTGTCATCTATCATTTTAATTTTTGAATAAAAACAGCTATGTTCTCTCTCTCTCTCTCTCTCTCTCTCTCTCTCTCTCTTAGTGACATTATGAAATGCCAAAAGAATCCCAAGTTAGATATCTTGCTTTTTTTGAAAAGCGATATAATATGGAGGGAGGATGAAGTTGCTGCAGTTTTTGGAAGCTAGGAGTGTTTTGAAATACAAGAAAGGGGTTTGACCATAGCTTATAATGACAAACACTTTATGGGATGGCATTACATATGGGCTTTATTATGCAATGTCAACAAAATGTAAGTTGTTACACACTAGTGTTGCTATTCCATTGCATCGAATCAAAGTTAGATACGTGGCAATTGAGCTAATGTGTTCTCCATGTAGGTTGTCTAACATGACTGGCTTGTTCATTACTGATGCTAATATGTATCAAATGATAAATATCCATAGTTGGCAATAGTAAATCTTAAAATCAACAATCCTTCTTGAGAAAGAGTGTTGTTTTCAATGTCAATGGCACCAAATGCCCACACAAGTGGGACATTTGTTGCTTAAATTATGAAAATCTATTGGATAGATTTCTATTTATGTTATATATTTTGAAGGATTTAATGTCAATATTGGGATAGATATTGAAGGTCCTGAAATAGAAAGATATTGATGGAAATAATGACGGAGAAGTAAATATCAATATCGTTTTGGAGAAATGACAAAAAATAGTAGTAAAATATGCAAAATTTTAATGAAATTTTGGGGAACAATGAAATAGACTATATTAAATAATTTGGAATCTAGAGATTGTAAATAAAATGTATATAAGAAAAGTATATGGTGCATAGTCTATAGGATGCAAAAAGTGCGTGTCTCTGAGTATAATAATAACATAAATTTATAAAATATTATATAATTTAACATATAAATGTCACATAACATTGAAATACATTTCATATATATAACATAAATGTTATATAATTATTCAAGTGCACAATTAACTTAGTATCCCATGAAACTCATAGGTGGTTCAAAACAATCATCCCCATCATTACATGGAGGATGGACCCTAAAGACACAATGGAATTTACAATACTTAGGTCATGTCATGGAAATTTGATTTAAAAATATGATCTCCTTTCTCGTTGAAATAAAATTATAAATTTATAATATTATCAAACTTATAATTTATCCATGTGATCTAATCAAATGAGTTACGATTAAACATTGAAACCATATGATCTAACCATTTGATCTCCTTTCCCAACAAAAATAAGTAGTTATAAACTTATAATATGATCAAGTTTATAATCTATCCATATGATCTAACCTTATGATCAGACTTTTAGATTATGTGATCTAACCCTATGATCAAATCATCCAATTTGAGCTTATGATCCTTATCTATCAAAAGAAGATAAGGATAACCATATGGAAATCTGAAAGGTAATCAAACTGTAAGAAGTGATGAATCGAAGCAATGTTGATCATATTACCATGGGCCATCACATGCCTATGATGCTCTAAAATCTCAAAAGAATGAACCAAAAATCCTTCCAAGTTTGCAAACATGTTGGCTTCGAAGACAGGAGTTCACTATGCAAATTAGTCCATCATTGTTATGATACACCAAAGTGAATAACAACCTAGAATGGAATTGTTTTTCCATAATATGTTACGATATCTCCTTGAGATATCCAAGAAACCAAAGAGATAGGACACTTTTGGATGTGTGGTAAATGATATGTAGTGTTTCGACTAGATACTAAAATGGTATTTGCAATTCTCATATGAAATATACTTTAGACGATTTGATAGTTTGACTTTGTCTCTACATGGTTTGCGAAGCAAAATCTTTGTCAAGATCTCGATGATCTCACCAAGATTTAAGACTATGTTGGCTTTATGGGACCAGCAGTCTACCGCTTGGAAGATGGCTTTGAACAGTGTCAGCCTCGACTCATACGGTGTTTAGCAGCCTTGCCCACCGGTGCTATATGGGCAACATTGTGAAGGGCCTCATGTCCACTCGCTGGTTAGTGTGGGGTTCTGCGCTGCCCTTTAAAGATCGAAGTGTGCCTCCTTTCAACAACAATTGCTTTAGGTGAGTTGGTTAGCATCCGATCCAGCAAGTGGTATAGAGCGAGGTAACGGGTTTGAGCGCTCCCAGGGTAGCTTCTTGGGGGATTGTTTGCTTTATGGGGTTAGTAGTCTACCGCTTGGGAGATGGCTTCAAACAGTGTCAGTCCCAGTGTTTAGCAGCCCAAGCTGTTGATGGTGTATGGGTAACATTGCGAAGGACCTCATGTCTGCCTGCCGCTTAGTGTGGTGCTCTGCTGCCCTGTAAAGATTAAAGTGCACCTCTTCTTAACGGCAATTGCTGTTAGGTGAATTGGGTAGCACCCGATCCAACCATGCTTGTACATGGAGGGTGGGGAATGCTTGTTTGATGGTGTTGACAATCCATGGCTCAAAATGACAAGCTTTCAAACCATTTGAAAGTTTATTTGAAGATCTTGCTTGCATAACTTATAAATTTTTTACCAGAAGTAGTTCTAGTTATGAGTGCTTTTGATGCATGTGTGTGTTTTGTTTACTAGTGTTTAAATGAGACTTGTATCACCATCATGCGTTTGAAGATGTTAAGAATAATAGGTTGTCTGGTGGAATTTGTCAAATTGGTTAATTAATTATTAGTTATGTCATGAATTGTAGTTGTATACTATATATGCGCATTTGGGTTCTCATAACTTACACAAGATTTACAAATTTTAAAATTATCCATTCTATCAACTCTCTCTCTCTGAGGATGGTGACTTCTGATTATATCTTATTGTTGTATGCTAGTGTTATGGTGATTAATTCATTGAATATCTCACAATTATCACACAAAATAAGGTGATGATTATTGCATCAATTGCTTTTAGAGTAACCACTATAGATGTAAAATGTAATTATTTAGGAATAGGGGTAACCGAGTAATTAAATGCAGTAATTATTAACATGCATGCTAGTAGCATTCCATTTCTGTTTGACTAATGGAGGGTTGTTTTGGAAATTAGATTTTCAATTAAAAATTCAATATGTTACCACAATTGGTATGTTGAGTGGCGGATGGGTAGTGCTACAGGATTGGTGATAGGTCTACTCAGCTAGTATGGAGGATGGTGCCACATGCAATTTTTGGATTATTTGCTAAGAGAGAAATATGAGAACTTTTTTATGAGGTCAAATGGTCAATTTATATTTGTTTCATCTCTACCTGCTTTACTTTTTGCTTGGAAAGGGGTGGGGAGGTTATGTCACCAAATTCTTTTAATAGTTTTCTTAATACGTTATCCTTGTCATAGTTTTACTTTCTTTTTTGGTATACCTCATGTGTACAAGGACCCTTCTTTCCATATCTTCTATATAAATTTTTACTTAATCAAAAACTTCAAACTTGAGTAAACCATTTGTAATGATGGCTTATTTGGTCTTCCCAACCATAGAAGACCTCAAATGGTTTCTTGGACTTGGAAGGTATGACTTGTTGAGGGTAGTGGAACTGTGGAAGTACATACCAATGGTAATGAGAGGGCCATAAATTAGCAAAAAAAGAAAGAAGAATTACTAAATCTAAAATAATGACTATGACCACTCTGCTAGATGACAAATGAGCGTTGATTTTGGTGTTCATTTGGCTACATAATTGATACTAAACATATTCAGCTAAAAAGAGTTTATTAGGTATGTTCTTTTCATTGACTAGTTCTTTCCCACCATCTCTTGGGTCACATAATGAGCATAAAATCTCATTATATCCATATATTAATTTTTTTTGTTAGAGAATTAACATTTATTTAAAATTTGAAAAATTTATTGATGCATATTGCTCTATAGATATTAGATAAACTGCAATGTAAGATTTTATTCACTAAAAATGCTATTGGAATTTCAACCAAATAAAATGATTGGATATCATTTTAATACTATAGCAAATGAAAGGTTCTATGGTGAATATATGCTTTCTTGGCTACTAATTCATGTGGTGCGATAAATTATGTTTGTAAAATGTTGACAATAAGTTATGTTCAACTATGGTCAAGTTCTAAGAAAGTTGAAATTGGTAGTTGTGTATTTTTGTCGTAAAATTTTACTATTTATAATTTATTTTTCTTAAAGAGTTAATCATGGAAAGAAAATAACAATAACAACATTAGAAACGTGAATAACATATATAAACCACTGGTCCCTTTTTTAGATGGTAGTATTGGATGATATCTAGGTCGCACAATGGGACATATGATCATTGGTTCAATTTTATTTGGTAATGAATTAACATTGCTTTGTGGGACCTGCCAAAATATAAAGTCATGTACACAATACAAAGACACACTTTTGAGTACTGTAGAGTGAAGCTTAGTGTTAATGCTTGTGCTTCAGGAAAACCGGGGTCAGGTTACTTTAAAAGGATTTGTAGGGACCACAGCGGCGCTATGGCACTATCATTGTTGTGTTTTCTAAACCCAGGAATGAAGGCATCCCTTCCTAGGCTAAGCTTTATTTTTATTTTCTCTCTTTTGTGGTCTTATAGAGTCTATTGTGCCTGGTTACTTTAGGTTTATTGTAAAAGAAGATTCTGCCGATATAATTGACTTCTAGAGGTGGAGATATATTCGCTCGATTAGGGAGATTGTGATGAGTCACTTTTAGTATGTAGTTATGGCATAATTAGGTTTATATGCTTTGAATTAATTATTTTTTGCTCATCCTTTCTCATGTCAGTTTGCTTTATCACTGCTTACATCATTTCAATTGGTACTGCATGCAATGTTTTAGAGTCTTAGGAATGAAAGGAATTGGAGAACTTGAGGGGAAAGAAGAGTCTATTCTGAATTAAAATTTAGTATATGTTGTAAACTTTTTGCTTGTAGAGCCTGGTAAATTTTGGAGATCGAGTACTCTTCCATTTTTTTTTGTTGATGTTGTTGTTGGAATCCTCACCATTGTAATTGCTTGTGCTTGTTCTAAGTTTTTGTTGTATACCCTGCATGTACAGGGCCTATTTTTTGTACTACATTTATATATAAATTGAATACGTTGATAAAAAGAAATGAAAAAAAGAGAGTATATTATTCACTTTCAGAAAAAAAGTGATATCAATTAATTACCTTTATTACAGGTAAATCGGAAGCAAGAAGTGAAGGCTAAGGAGCTAACCATTACCAAAGTGCAGGAAGATCGAAGATTGAAGGAAGAAGCGGAGATTAGTTGTAAAAGAAAGAAAGATGCCTTGAACCAAAAGATGGAGATAGATTCTCAGTGCCATAAGGATGACATGCGAAGACTTGAGGAGGAAATTTCCCATCTCCAAATGTCTTCAGATTCAACTGATCTGCATCATTCACCAAATGTTTTGTTCAAAGGAAAATCAGAGGCCAAAAAAACAGATCAAGACGTAATTGAGGAAATGCTTCTTGATTTCGATGGACTGAAATTTTCTGAGGAAGAAATTTTATGTGATAGGGGTTGCATAATTTGTAAGGTGAATGAAGCATCTGTTGTTTTCCTACCCTGTGCTCATCAAGTTCTATGTGTCTACTGCAATCGGGATTACTGCAACAATGTGGAAGCCGGGTGCCCGTGTTGCCAGGTTCTGATTGTGCAAAGAATTCACGTGTATGGGGCAAGCTCATAGAATCAGATTGATATCTATCATTGATCAGTAAGATTTGACCTATTTTCACTGTTTTTTTCAAGTCATGAGCACATTCTTTTTTCTTTTTTTAATTTTAATTTTAATTTTTTTTATAAATATTTTTGTACAAGTTGTATTAAGCATCTTAGCATTTCAGCATCATTAGAGTATACTGACAACAGTTCTCCTTTAGGTCATTTCTTTAATCTCAAAACAACTAAAATGCTCATAAGTTTTGGTGCTTGCAGTGGCAACTTCAATTTGCTGCACACAAATGAGCTTTTTAGACAATGTTTTGATCACATTTTTGGCCTTTTACGAATGGCTTCCATATTTTTAATACAATAGCCATATTTTCAAAATTTCAAAATATCCTTCAGAATCTAATTGATCTGAACAAGTGGAACAACTCTCAAAAGAAATTTAGAGCCTAATACATTTAAATTGAGAAAATGAACTCTTAGTGTGTGTTTGTATATAAAGAAGGCTTTGACACTTCATTTTGCATGCATTACCCTATCTTGAATTTACTCAGCAAAGACGTAGGAACTTTGAAATATGAGACTTTAGGTTTGAGTCTAGAGATGTTTCTCTTCAACCTCATCCATAGATGAGTCTTCATGCATAAAACTTTACATGCCTTTTAGAGCATTTGTATTGAATTGGAAGTCATTACAGGAGGGCTAAATTGATAGTAATGAAGCATTTTGTAACCATTACATTGTGTTTGTGACTTTATAGGAAATAGAGCTGTGAAGCTAGGCATTATTGTTGACAATTTAACAAAATATTTATATTGGTAAACAAAATATAAAGATCTATTGGAGAGAATTTTGACCACCATGTAAAAGGGGAACCAACATTCTTGTTTTTCTGTTGAATAGAAATAAAATATTTGCTGATTTTTTTTTTCCTTTTGTGGTGGCACTGGTGTTGATGGCAGTGGTGCAGTGGTACATTGATGGGGTGATGAGTGATAATATGGTGGCAGTATTAGGACGGTGATGGTGGTGGTAATGGTGGTAGGAGGAAGGCGGCAGTTACAGTGGCAGTAAGATAATGATGGTTTTGGTATTTCATTGGTTTGACTAAAATTATGATTTGAAAGCTTCATAAGGTATTATTGAGTAGGTTTAAATTAATATACTCATTAATTATTTGTTATGAAATATATGATAGCTTTTAATTAAGTTACTCTCTCTCTCTCTCTCTCCCTCCCCCCTGCGTGTCTCCTTGTTAGCTGTCATGAGAATGCATCGCCCTTTATTTTCACAATTTCAACTTAACCATTAATTACTTTCCCTACATTAAGTAAAAGAGAGAGAAGAGAGGGGGTAGAGAGTGGGTGGAGCAGTGTTATAACTATATTGAAACTAAATGATTAAACTTTTAAATTCTGTTCATAATTGAGGGTTGGATGAACACGAATTTGCACAAGGACCTGGTTGGTTGCAAAGAGGAAATAAGGCAAAAAAAGAAAAGAAAAAATCACTCTGCAATGTTCATATTTAAATTGAAACGATTCCAAATCTTCTCATCTTTCTTCCATCTTTACAGCAATATATCAAGGAGCAAGAAGTTTTCAGATTGTATAGATTTTGTTTTTTGTTTTTGTTTTTATGATTCATTAATTTGCTTTTGCACTTTTACTTCACTAGAATTCTGAGAGAAAAAGGGAAAGCAAAAGATAATTTGGATCTTAAAATCTCCTATCAACCCCAAATGGTTGTAATGATTCTTTTCGTCCCACCTTCTTGGGAAACATAGAAGCTTTCTTGAATTTCTATGATTGCCGCGCATCACGCGGGATGACTACTAGTTGCTATATAAAACATTGTTAGTTCTTTCCCCTGGAGTTTCCAACAAGGTGAAATCTAATTTAATTTCTATCTTCTTAGAATTGTCCTGTAACAGAATAATCGCAGACATATAGGGGGCCTCAACTATAATTTTTCAATTCCATTTGTTTGAGATTGGGCAGTAGTGATTGATTGTTCACAACTGGGTTGAGTTTTATTGCTGGAAAAATTAGTGGTGGAATTTTTTAAATTCTGTGTACTGCTCCTGGCATGTATGTGGCTACTGCATTTACAGACACAGTATGGTTTACCAAGACATACAGAATAGCATCTTTTATCGTATAGAAGCTTGTCAAATGTGCACTTCATTTTTGCTTTTATTTCCCAGGAGTTTTTTTTGTTTTTTGTTTTTGTTTTTGCAAGATCAAATTCAATATTATGTCAATTATTGTGGTTTGATTATCTGGCATTTCAGGCTGCTGCTCCTCAATCTGTATGAAGTCTGTTCAAGTGTCCAGAGAAGTTTGTTTTAATGGAAGTCTCCAACAGGATAAAAAACCCATCACCAACTTTCACCCCACATTTCAGATCACCTTTCAGGAAGGCCCTGCCGGAACTAGAAGAAGGAGAAGGGGTTGTAGAATCATTGAAATTTGAAAGCATGCAAAGTAGAAGTTGCATCTAAAGGAGCAAGCAGTACTGCTGTACTGCTGATGTTCGAGTTTGCTAAATTTGAAGAGTTTGAAGAAGGCGACGTTGAAATCGTGAAAACTGGTAATCGTTGGAATTTTGTTATACAACATTGAGGCAATATTGATTTCTTCAAATTCTTGTTGGAGCTGATATCAGATGAAGTATGCATCAAGCCTTGGAACTTCTGATACAAAAACTGAGTGCATTCAAGAAAAACAGATTTAAAATGATCGAAGCAGGTGCAGTTCATATCTTCACTGAGCTTCTACCAGACTTGAACCCATCAGAATGCAAGAAAATGGTGCTATTGATTAAATTATAATACAAATGTGCAGAGGGAAGACTGGCCTTGCTGGAGCATATATGGGTTGAGCATTGCTGCTGTATCGAAGAAAACGCTAATTGTCTCATCATTGTTATCAAAATTTCCTCAATCGTCATTAATTTTCTCCAAGTATATTCCCTGTTTCATAGCATTTTTAAACTTCTCTTTTCTTTCAACTTTCTCGAGATCCAAACAGACTAAAAAATCACAATTCTTTATTGAAAAAACACAAATATTTGAGTTCCATTTAAGCCCAATTATATTCAAACACTGATGTTGCCGAGCCAAAAGAGCAATGGGATCTGAGCAACAGCAATTAAGAGCAAGAGATAGTTGCACTTGCTGGAATGCTTCTCACTACTTCTCACCTCTGCAACCAAAATCCGCTTCATGATCTTCACCAAGAACACTCCCATGCAGAAGCACTCCCACAAGGTGACTGCATAAAAACAGTAACTCCAGAGAATCCTAGCCAGCAGGGCGACCGACACGGCCATGAAAGTGTATCCGTCGTAGGCAATGATGTCGAGTAACGGCACGTCTCCGCCTCCTAAGGAGTGTAATGTAGCTTCCAGTAGGAGAACTTGCAGCAACCAGCAGAGCAGCCCATTTGTAAATTGCACTCCTAAAGCTTCGGGACTAAATCTGCAAGCCATGGAGGAATGAAATGAAATAGAGCAAAAATTGAAGCAATCTTCAAATTTAAATTTTCCTTATTAATCCCTCCACCAATTGGAATATATGTTAATTAATTAATTATCAGCTGATGTGCTACTGTTTCGAAAAGACATGCTACCATCAGGTGCACTTGATGCATCTTGCATCGGGTGCCTTGCTATAGAACCACTTGCAGAGCTTATTTTTAAAAAGTGATCGTTGGATTAGATACTCCTCTTATGAATGTCATGTCTGCCAAAAATCACAGTGATCCAACGGTCATTTTTTGAAACAATTTCATTATGAAAAACTGTGATTTTTTTTTTGTTCTTAAAAATGTCATCATTTTTTCACAATCGATTATTTCAGAAAACAGCCATTGGATCACTGTGATTTTTGGCAAACATGACATTCATAAGAGGAGTATCTAATCCAACGGTCAATTTTTTAAAATAAGCTCTGCAAGTAGTTCTATAGTAGATCACCTGATGCATTGGGTGCACCTAATAGTTTGCTGTTTCAAACTGAAAATATATTTGATTTAGACCAAGTTAATTATGTGATAGAATTAAATTCAGGTTCATTCCTCAGAGATTTTTGATATCTAGTTAGATTTGGACTCACTTTCCATTGATGCCCAAGAAGAATCCTGCAAGAACAACATAGGTACCAAATGCCATTAATGGAATGTACAAATCAGGTGCATTTATATCATAAATCGGCGGTTTGTAACAGAATTCTCCCCCAACTGTCTCAGTTGTTCTCATCCAGTGCCCCTGGAGAAGCAGCCCATAAACAAAGAAATGTTCCAGTTTGTTCAATACAACAAAATGCTGAAAATTAAGAGAAATGAGGTTGGTTATATAGCATATATACCTGCTGCAGAAATGGAAACAATATCACCTTCAATTTATTCTTCACGTATGTGTCGTCGACTCGAAAATAATATTGGGGGTTGGAAAAATATCTACTAATCTGTTGTAGAATTCAAGGAGATTTTGGGTAAGAATTTATGCCCTAAATTTACATCAAAATCCAAAGAAAGGTATTATGCACTACCAGAAATTCAGTTGCTTAATAAAGTGACTTACATTGCTTTGTACATATGCAGAGCCTGATCCTAGGAGCCTCTCTCCATAAGCACCTAATTCACTTTTGATGAGATCTGATCCAGGTCCATTGATTGCTTCTCCGAATGGATTCGTCTGTTGATTCGATTGTTGTATAAAAACTTGAGTATGACTTCCAGAATTCACATACATTGCTGAAAGCATATAGCACAGAAGAACCAAATTCATCAACCTGAAACTTATGCAATTCTGACTTCCATTACACTATTTCTGTTGTTACCCTGCCAAATTTCCCATTGACTTGGTTCATTTGGATGTTTTGGGTCCTTAGCCAATATTTTATACTACACTTTTGATTACATTATTCTTTTGTGTAATATATGCACTGAAAGACTCCAATTACCTCCAACACAAAATGAAAAATAAACAAAAATTCTGTAACTAAAAAACCCTAGGAGGTTAGAAAATTCCATAGCCAGCTTCAATGGTGACATGCATGGTAGATTTCAAAACTATTAACAGGCCAAATTTCTCAAATTTGGTTGAATCTTACCTAAACTTAATCAACTATCTTTTAATAATATATGTACATACTGTAATGTTTTACATCCTCTTGGCTGGACATACATCACCCATTACTTAATTTGGATCAATAAAATGCAGAGGAGAGAGATCTTGAAGCTTCAAACTCACATGAGCTTTGACTTCTAATGAAAACATCAAAAATAGAAAATATCAACTAGGGCACTTTTCCAATCCCATTTAGGTAATTCCTGTATATTTTAGGCCTATGAATTGTTCATTTTCAAAAACAAGAAAAATTCTGTTTTCAGATTCTATTTTCTATATTCTGTTCAAGAGAAAAGAAACAACTGAAAATTTATTGCTGTTTTCTAAAAACTTGTTTTTGAAAACTGTTTTCTGAGAATGAATTAATCCAAACCGCCCTTCCTTTCTCCAAACTCCTAACATATGATCAAGAAATGGGCTTAGCTTAGCTAGTTGCCATAGCCTCTACAATAGACCATGGACTGGCTAGTGAATTAGTTAGTTAAGTTAGTTATTTCTGTATTGTCTATGAAACATATAAGAAAAGAAAAGAAAGGGAAAAATCAAAGAGTAGTCACACACCTTCTAGTTTCATTTCCTTTTGCAGCTAAAATGACCATGAAAATATGAAATCACTCCCAAATTCTCACCAACTTCATCCTTTTCTTAGACTCAAAACACTTTCCGTTTTTTGAAAACACCTTATTTATTTGTGAAATTATGACGTGGCAATAAATGGGTCCGCAACTCAATATCATCACAGTGTCATGGTTCTGAGTTCTGAGAGTTCATAACGGCTTTAACGAAGTTTTTTTTTTTTCTGTGAATTGTGAAATTATGGAAAGTGTTCATGCAATATTTGTCACCAAGAAGTTCGAGTATAAGAAGGCCTATCAGAAGATTACAGTTACCCACCAAATGAAGTCTGAGTACATTTGTTGCTTATGTGGCCTCTGTTGATTAGGCCTTTCTGAAATTTTATTGACAGTGCGGTTCAATCATGGGGAATGTCGAGTAACAACGTCCCTCAATGTTATCCCATTCTTTAAGACACAAGCATTGTTGGGTGATTATCTGCAGCAGTGTGGAGTGTGGACCTTGTATATCCCAGTGTCCCCTACTTTTCAGTTTCCAATTCCCAACAATGCCATAATCCCAAGAGAAAAATTGAGGACGACTAAGCCTATGTTTGGATGTTGGGAAAATTGAGAGAAAGACAAGGTTCAAAATCCCTTTTATTTAATCTTGATTCATACCAAGGCTAAAAAATATAAACCCACACATAGAGTTAGAAATGAGCCGAGCTGCTCGTGAGTGGCTCGCAAATGCGTTCAATAAGGGTTCGACTTGAGTTCGTTTATTTTGTAAACAAGCCAAACCCAAGTCTTAAATTTAGGCTCATTTAATAAACAAGTCAAGCTCAAGTACACTTATACCCCGTTCGTTTGTATTTGTGAACAAGCTTGTTAGTAGGCTCGTGAATAAGCTCATTAAAAACTTATGCTCGTAAAAAAATTATAATTTAGGCTTGAATAATCTAGGCTCAACATATTCATGACTTTATTTTTTTCCTTGAATTTTTTATTTCCAATATAAACCAAGTATATAGAAGTCATTTTTTAAGCTTTCTAGGATGCGTTTGGATAAGCTTCTACTTCCTATTTTTTTACTTTTAAAAGTAAAAAAATAAAAGTTTTTTATATTTTCTATAGTGCAAATTTTGGTAGTTACTTTTAAAAGTTGAGGAAGCAAGAATTTCTTGCTACCTCAACTTTTTAAAGTAACTACCAAATTTTTTGCACTCAAAATTTTAATCTTTTTGCTTTAAAAAGTAAAAAAATAGGAAGTAGAAGCTTATCTAAACGAGCCCTTTTTTAACTTTTCCTTATTATAATTTAAGGTTGCAAATTAATCAAACTGTTCATGAATAGCTCGCGAACTAGCTCGATAAGAAACAAGTCAAGCTCAAACATACCAAAATTCGGTTTGTTTAACTTAGGCTTGAGCTCGGCTCGAACTTAAATAATCAAGTTTTGACCAAGCCAAGCTTGAGCAACCCAAAGCTTGGCTTGACTCAGTTCGTTTGCAGCCTTACCCACACATCCCGGGTTCAAAATCAGCCAAATTCTCTTGGCCAACAGTGGCCTTGCATCCCATGTGGGGATTAGTCGAGCTCTAACAGCTCAAATACCTCATTGCTTCGCCAAAAAAAAAAAATCTTGATGTCATACTTATGTCGCTCTCGTAGATAGGTGTAATATCAGCTATTGCACTCACATGGAGTAGGTGTACATGGAAATCATCTGTGTGAAAGTAGTTGTATGCCAACAACAATCAAAATAGTAAAACCAGGGGCAGAACTACGTGCATTGCAAGGGAGGCCATGCCCCCCCCCCCACTTTCTTCTAATCCATGTATTATATATATATTATAGTTAAAAAATTCCAAAAATACACTACATGATCCCCCAATATTCAAAGTCCAAAACCTATAAGGCTTTGGGCCCCTCAAGATTTCATCCCGGTTCCGCCCTAAGTAAAACCCAAGAGATTAACCATATGAAGAAGAAAGAAAGAAAGAAAAAACCTCTTCCATTTGCCAGAAGGACCATTTTTCTAATATATATATATATATATATATATATATATATATATATATATATATATATATTAAAACAAAAAAAAAAAAAGCCCTCATGGTCGTTACACCGTCTATGCCACCGACATCTATAATCTTCAATTAATCTCAATTTATTATTAAAGGACTCATGGAGTAAAGGTTTTGAACTTTGCATGCTTGAATAAAGAAGGAATTATTGTGGGGGACCAATTTGAATTGAATGAAGGAAAATGTGAATGGATTTAATGCTGCTATTCTTTTCCCAAAATTTAATGTTATATTATAAATAAGTTTGGAAAATAAGTGTGCATGAGTCGGAATTTTGGATACAAAACATATAAGGCACGTTTGTAAATTAAGTACGGTAAACGAATTGCTTTTAGGGATTTGGTTCCACTCCTCATGAATGAGGTTCTTGACCCATTTGTTGCTCTTTTTTCCATTAACAACTAGCCACTAACCCTACTGATAGATGAATATCATTTGGCAAAAAAATAAAAAAAATCCCTAAAAAATTTCTCTCCAATGGATGAGGAAAAAGATAATGGATTCTACCTATTCTTCAAATGGGAACGCAAATCTAGCAAGACAAGAGAAGAGATAACTCTATTTAAAATGGTCACCTAAGTATCAAATAGTACCTTTTTATTAAAATTAGCTAAAAAAAAAAAGAGTATGATTAGTAGATGATGCAACGAAATATTGAAAACAAGCTCACCAACAACGAACAACCTTCCAAATCCCTGTTAACGTGTCACAAAGACAGTGCCAGGAAAATAGGCATCCAGTAGATGATCTTCGCAAAGAGAGAAATTAGGGAAAAATAGTGAAAACTCTCAAGAAATTCTTATTAATTTATAAACTGGTTTGCCAAGACGGTTACAAGCATATTTATAGTAAAACAAAGCTTAGAAACCCTAATATTGCTAAAATAGGAAAAAACTGAAATGAAAGGAAATTTGTCAAAAATGGAAATATGCGAAATAAAGATAAAATCTGCGAATATATTCCCTAAGGATCGCTACGGAATCAACTATTCGTCAAACGGACTTCCGTAGGGAAAGTAATTGGCAGACGAAATCTTTCCATAAATAGCAAAATCATTAAATCGGAGTCCTAAACGAAGGAATTTGCCCAAAAAGTAGCGTACATCACAGCATTTGCTGTGAGTCTTGCTCGTTTCGCCGTTTTCATTCAGACTACCAATTTTCGTGCAATTCCATCACTGACGACTTTCGATCCTACTAGTTCGTTTTCTGATTTTATCTCAAAATCACCCCCGAGCCCCAACTCTACTTGGGCCTCTTTTTCCTGTCCAACTGATTCATAAAGTCTTGGACCAGAAGCCTAACCCGGTCTGCAACAGTAGATTAGTTGTATACTGCAAATTAAAAGACTAATAAATTTGGATTCCATCAAAGATGGACCCAAAACTAATAAATGTTTTAGGTCTTGTGATTAGTAGATTAAGTAGGAGGTCACATCTAGGTCGTCCTCATTTAGAGTAGGATCCAATTCAGTATACCATATATATATTTTGTTGTTGTGGATGCTACAAAACTTGACCCCTTAAGGTGACATTAATTTTGTATCTTATTTCTGGTTCAAAGGGATTCATTGACTAAGTACATAATATGACCTAAACCATCAACGAATATCTACCAATCGAAAACATCTTTGAATTCCTCATTTCATACAGTAAATTAACTTTAGATTGATTTGATGAATTTTGGTTTGTAGTAGAATAATTATCCTACCCACCTTCCATCAATAAGTCATGCATTTAATTTTTGAATGACTAGGCTTTTTGTCACTCAAGAAAGGATCCAACTTTCATTATTATTACGAGTATTATTTTTTCCTATCCACCTAGTTTTGGTCATGTCAAAGGGAGGGACGACTCTGAAAGGGTTGAGCTGGATACATTCAAAAGTCAAAACTTTCAACTTATCGAAAAAAAAAAAAAAAAAATCAAACTTTTGATATTGCATGAAGTAGACACTCTGAATTGATTTTTTGGCCTTGACGACTGGAGGCTTTTATTATTGTACTAGGCAGTCGCTCCTAGCCAAAAAATATTACCGGCCAGTACTTTCAGGTATGCTATTTTTCGAGCAATAATAGCATTATATTACTCAATCCATTAACGGGTCTTTTTTCAAATTGTGTCGACTTTCAGTCTAATAAGGGGTTATATTGTTTGTAAATATTAATAATTGAATGGGGTGATCGAGTCCAAGTCGTTCATTATTATCATGATAACTGACAAATCAACGGTTCCTTATGTACAAATTTCATCTAGGAAATTTTCTATCCAAATAATGGAATATCAAAATTCCATTTACCAATTTCAACTTAAAAAAGTTTCATCCAAATGGAGAACTTACAATTCCATCATTTACCAATTCTAAACACACAGCTAATTATTACACTGTACTCAACCTGACTGACCCATTTATGAGTTAGCCTAGCGACAAAGGGATGAATTTTAAATCCAAAAATTTCGGGTTCTAAACCATCCAAACTCTCTTGGCCAGCCATTAGTCCGGGCTAGTGGCCCGAGCATTATACGACCCATGGAATGGTGGCCTCATATGTGGAGCAAGGAATAGTCAGACTTTGACAAGTCAAACACCTCGTTGCTTGGCACAAAAAAAAATAAAAAAATAAAAAAATAAAATGACGGACCCAAATCCAATCAACCCCAGAACACTAAAAAAAGAAAAATGAAAATTAAACACCACCACCTTAGCACATTGCCAGCCCTAAACAGGGGAAAAAAAATCATACTCTAATATTTCTAGAGACTTGAACACAGCTAAAAGTGAATTAAGACTTCCTAACTGCCCAACTGCTGGAAATTGAAGACAAGGCGATCCCCATTGTGCATGCTTATCTCATATTCGTATCTACCTCATGAATGTGGACACATGCAAAAATACAGCCAAGCATGGTTTATTATGCCAATATATGGGTCAAACTCCGGTGCCGTAGCCGTTGGGATGTGATGGATCGATGGATCGCTGAGGTCATCCCCTTCATAACAAATTAATTTCTTTAAATTCTAATCTAGCTTCCAATATTGCTTACTTTTATCTTTCCAGATTCCAATATAATCACCAATGGTTTCATGGATATTTTGCATGATATATACATATACACATCTATGGTTCCGATCCTGTAAGGAGGTCCTTACGTTCTTATCGTAAGGACGTATTCACTAGGAGAGGTATTTTTGAAAAATCGACCGTTGGATTAGATAATTTTTATATGTATGTCATGTCTGCCAAAAATCACAGCGATCCAACGGTTGGTTTTTAAAATACAGTCATTTAAACAACTTTGACAGCATCCAATGGTAAATACTGTCAAAGAGTTTTATGGACTGTATTTTAAAAACCGATTATCGGATCACTGTGATTTTTGGCAGACATGACATTCATAAGAAGATTATCTAATTCAACGGTCGATTTTTTAAAATATCATTCCTATGACTTCCAGAATGGACGTCCTTACGATAACAAGCGTAAGGACGTCCTGACAGGATTGGAACCGTATACATCTATACTTACAGTACCTATGCGAATACAAGTTCTAATAATTTTTTGTGAATTATATTTTGCGAAATTTACTGTTGAATTATATGTTCTTCTCTTATACATTATTTCTATCGCCAAATATCAAGTCTATTGAAAAATAAATACTACTTTCAAGTTTCAACCATAAATATAATATTTTGTATTGATTAAAAATATGAATTTATGGATTAATGATTACTGGTCAATTTATGATAATATGACAACCTCTGTATTGTTATAGAGAAATTCGTTTTCGTAATGCCATAATTAATAGTGTATTGAATGAATACGAATCACTGAACCAAAGCTAATGTTGACATGACAATTCTTCTTAGGACAAATAAAGGAGAACATTACTTGTGTATGTAATTAAGCATATATTTCTAATTAATTGCATGTGAAAAGTCCCCTTCTTCATTCTTAACTACTGTAAGTTTTGAACTTTGATCCTCCTAATATGAACGCTTAATGACATTGCTAGCTAGTGATGGAAACATCGGAGAAGCTTCCATGGACAAGTAATTAAGTTAATTGTTTGGACTTTGGAGTGAGAAGTAAGAGATGATTCATGCTAATCTTGGTGCAGCTAGCTAGAGAAATCTGCACGCTTGCATGCACATGGGGTTTGTGCACATATCGAAATTGGTATATAAATTAAAACAGTAGAAGCAGCCTAGAAAGAGGAAACAACATCTCGGAAATCATGGGCAGATCTCATATATATATATATCCAAGACTTAGGCAAAGCAAGTGGGGTTTGTAGTTAGGCTTGAGTATTGTTTACAACTATTGAGTATTGAATCCTCTTGTTGTCATTTGATGTGTTTTGAAGTAGACTGGCCAAGGAAGTATTGTTATACTATTATATATATATATCCAAGCCTTAGGCAAAGCAAGTGAGGTTTATAATTAGGCATGAGTATTGTTTACAACTATTGAGTATTGAATCCTCTTGTTGTCAGTTGATGTGTTTTGAAGTAGACTGGCCATGCAAGGAAGTATTGTTACAATATTATTGGGTCCCCAAGGGCGATGACTAGCCTAAATTATGTGCGCGATTGTCTCATAATTAGGGGAAATAAAATGAATACTCTTGAGTGAAATTTCCCTCAATCAGAAGTTATTGGGAATAATCCAGTTAGTGGGGATGCAAGGAAAAAAGATTAGGAATAGATCAGGATCGGAGGAGTCAAATATTTATTAGGGTTTAGTGATCGACCAGCATTCAGTTGATGAATCCCTAGTTAGTAGATATTAGGGGTTGGCTACCACCAAATTAGAAGAAAACCTAATTTATAAAGATAAAGTTATAGAAGTAGGTAATTTAAAACAAACATGAGCTAAAGTTTCAAAGCGAATGAAACAAATAAATTTGGAGCTAGATGATTCGTCTTTTGGTTCAATTTAGTAATCGAAAATTTGTCCTCCATTGTTACAAATTGCAACTGCAACTCATCATCATTCTAAATGTATACTTAAAGAATTATTATGGAATTGATTAGGCATCTTTAGGTGGGTTCAATAGAAGATATTGGTGAACAAGTTCAACTAACTTCATCCAAAAGTTTGAAATTGATGTTAATGAAAGAGCTAATTATCTATAATTTAAAATAAGTTGACCAACCCTTTAACCTCTCCCAATAATCTGGAATTAATTAACTGAATAATCAAAGTCGCTTGTGACATAAATCAAATGGGTTATTATATTATATTATTATGTGATATTCTTATTTAATATTAAATAAAACCACAAGAGGAATTAATATGAGCCAACTTTGGTTAATTAAAATTAAAATTGCAACGTGGATCCTTTTGTCTTTATGCTAAATTCGAGGAGTCCATAATGCAGGCTGATAAGGGGTCAACTACTCTACTCACATCCCCACGTCTACTCATCTAGCCCTTCGATGCTTCCCCATATTAAGGACCACATGCCCCATGAGTGAAAGAGAGGGGGGCTGGCCCTACAACCCAATTGAAACCTAATCAGAAACTTGGTTAGGAACGCAGAAGCAGCATCATAAATGCTTCACAAGGAGAGAGAGAGAGAGAGAGAGAGAGGTCCACATAGCTGGCCAACCTGCAAGTGTAGTAATGCCCCCAGTATCAGACTAGACGGCAACCTACAAGGCTATAAACCTATTATTGGTGCATCAATATCTTCCACTCGCTACTCCTACACTTATATGTATTTATATCTCTCTCCTTTCCAAGAGAGAAAACAGGGAGAGAGAGAGAGAGAGAGAGGAGTTAGTTTGATGGAGCGTGTAATGCTAGCCCCAACGAGTACTTTTCTCATCTTGTCCTTACTCCTGTCTTTATTAATAACCACCATTATTGCTACTACACCAAAACAACAAGAGCTGGATCGAATCCTGGCACTTCCGGGACAACCTCCGGTGACATTCTCTCAGTTTTCCGGCTACGTTACCGTCAATGAGCAACACGGCCGAGCTCTCTTCTACTGGTTGACGGAAGCTACTTCTTCTCCTCAGAAAAAACCTCTTGTTCTTTGGCTCAATGGAGGTCAGTCTATCTTCTCTCTCTCTCCTCTTTTTTTTATTTGTCTCTCTCATCTTGTCTGGTTAATTGTCTTTACATCAAGTAGTCATTTTCGTTGTTAATATAATGTCGTACATTGAAAAGAAACAGCAATTATGGAGAAAGTGAAATTTCAATGAGAGAGTACAGTTGCAGTGCAACAATGAAAACGGAAAACAGTTTTTATTTGAATGTCCCATTAAGAAAATTTAACTGTGACCCCCACTATGTGTAAGCATTAACTCCATTTTTGCTTCTTATTTTAACTAAAAATGCACTGCTCAAGACTTGCGGGCCTCATGAAAGGCTTTAACTTGTTTTCTTTTCTACTATATATATACATATAGGGACACTTATATAACTAGCTAATATGGTTTTTTTTTTTTTTTTACACGTTTTTGTAAAATTCAGTAAGATAGGTTTTTAGTCAATGTAGGATGACAATTTTTGAAAACTGATTATTAGACTAGTTTGTATTTTAGAAATTGACAATCAGATTACTGAAATTTTTGATATTCCATCATGTAATACATACTAAGAATATTAAATCCAATGGTCACTTCTTCAAAATATCCCTCTTACATTAACTAAAAAGTTAAGTCCTCCCATCATCATAAGAAAATGACTCGCACATATAAACAGAAATACCAGTAGAGGGTGCATCGGACCCAAAGTTACACCCTAATTTTCGTAGGATCTGTTATAAATGGATTGTTAGATTAGAAACTTTTCTTAAATGTATCATTTTTTCTAACCCGTAAATCACTTTTCCATGAAAATAGGTGTTTTCATGTGGCTAGTGGAGTGTTTCTTTGATTTGGGTCGTGTTTTGGAAATGCCGTTGATTCTCCCAAAAATGAGGAAACAATCTCTGGCTCTCAATAAATGACAAATCCACACTTCGACCCGTGTTCTAATCTCTTGCATGTATCCCTACACTCCACATATATATAAGTCGCTCATCTACCACAGTTTCGATTTTCTATTTGAATTTTTTTGTGTTTGTATTTATTTCAGTATTAAAATCATGACATGTGATTCAAATATATTATTCATTTATACTTTAAATGATGTGTCACTATTTTAACTAGCCAAGCAAAAACCCAAACCGATGATCCTGTGATCTAGCACCGCAGGCAAACATTAGTTAAATCCCTCCCATCCACACTGATTAAATTGAGCCAATGTCACCATCACCTCATTGGAAGAAAAGAAAGAAGAACTGGTTGTTTTGTTCACCCACTTGGGTTCTCGTGATCTTTGTCTGTCTCTATCTTTTTAGGGGTTTTATTCCTTTCCCTTTCTGGCTTTTATTACATGTTTGGAAGTACCCCAAAAAGCTCAAAACACCTCTCTCAATTTCCGTCACTTTTCCTTTTCCTTTGCTTCTGATACATAATATATTAGTAGAAGCCCAAGAAACTCCAAACACCAGAACAAACTGAAACAACTTTTCCAGAACTACTGTCCTCATATTTCCATGTTGTCGCAAAAAAAGATGCCTCAATCCCCCCCTTCTCTCTCTCACTCTTATCTGATCTTTCTCTCTCTATTTCTCTATGTGCTTATATAACTATATATTTGAAATGATAAGTCAACATATGCTTATATAAGCTTATGTATGCATGAAGGCCATAAATAATTGTTTGATGCATATTTTGAAAAACAAACCAGTAGATTAGATACTGTAGTTATGCATGTCATTTATGCCAAAAATCATAATGATCCAACAATCGATTTTTCATAAATGTCACCAAAAAGCTATAATAGTTTTCTTGAAATTCTAACATTGGATCATTGTAATTTTTGGTATGCACGATATCTATAAGTACCGTATCTAATCAAACAGTCAGTTTTTTTTTTAAAAAAAATATGCATTATACAATTATTTACGAACTTAATTCTTAGAGAACTTATGTAAAGATAAGATAACTGGATCTGGAATGACTATATATATTTAATTATAGTTATTTACCAAGTGAGTTGACTTGAGATAGAGGGTACAAATTAAAAAGGAAGAGAGTAGCACTTCTCGTTGTTTACCTCTTTGAAGCACGCGCATTCAGAGTTCAGGCATGGTGGTGATGATGATGATGAGATTGGGGGTGTGATTCTGAGTTCACTGACTTTGGAAAAAAAAACAAACAAGAATTTAATTTGGTTATTTATTTATTTATTTTACAAATAGTTGGGGGAATATAATTATATGTCACGTCTTGCGTATAATAATAGACCCTGACATGTCATGAGAAAATAAAGAAAAAATTAAAAAGATGGGTAGGTGTGCTGTTGCAGATTATTACAAGACACAAGAGATGAGATACCCCCACCCCCATTATTAAATAAAAATGTAAAAAGGGGATGATGGTTACTTTTAAATCTAGTCTTTTTTTTTTTTTATTAATATTTTTCTAACTCTAATTATGTTGAAATCAGCAAATACTTAAATTACTGTTAAATCTCGGTTATTTGAGTGATAATTTACGCTTCTTCAGTGATTTAACGGTTATTTAAGCGTTTACTGAAATCAGCATTTGCTGACTCGATCATAACTGTCTCTCTCTCTATCTATATATATATATATTTAAGATTATATATAAAGAGAATTTATTCACATAAAATGCATGGATGATCAAATAAAAGTTGAAATATGATGAAGAAAAGGCATTTTTCTAAACTTGCTCATTTGCTAGGAGCCTAAGAATAGCCACATTCTGTTAGTGGAAACCCCACTTCCCCTTCCCATGTGGACAGAGAGAGTTCTAGTGGGGTTAACTTTTATGTTACAAAGTCGGAAAGTTGAATATTTAATCAACTGTAAGTTTGATAACATATTGAATATAAGGGTACGTATGTGGAAAGGACAAAGGAATCATGATTTGTGACCCAACCCAACCATTATAGCCAACTGGCAGGGAATGCATTTTTACGTGGCTGACTTTATTAATTGTTGGGGCCCTGGGGTTAATAACACTTAACAGAATTAAGAGCAACTCGATTAGTTCCATCAAAGCCATAGTCAAAGTCATATTTTGATTTTGATGGAAATAATTTTGCTTCAATGGTTCCATCAAATGGCTAGTTAAAATTTGATGATGAAAAGTGATCAGCCAAATTTATCCTGGCTAATCACTGTAGCTCAGCCATATTTGCTTCATCAACATTTGATGGATGGAGAGAGAAAAAGAGGATAGAAGTGAAAAAAACTATACGTGGTTGAGCCAAAATTTGATGGAACTAGAGTGGAGTTGGCCTAAGGCTTTATTGAATTCCCAATTTTT
Organism: Hamamelis virginiana; assembly: GCA_017140935.1. Classification (NCBI taxonomy): domain Eukaryota; kingdom Viridiplantae; phylum Streptophyta; class Magnoliopsida; order Saxifragales; family Hamamelidaceae; genus Hamamelis; species Hamamelis virginiana. The sequence continues at coordinate 45,405 of JAESVK010000748.1, forward strand.
TTGTGTTTTAATTGTATGGGTTCTAATTAGCATGTATCTTGGGTTATAAAAGCTGGACTGTATATGCAGGACCAGGTTGTTCCTCAGTGGCATATGGAGCATCAGAGGAAATTGGGCCGTTTCGGATTAATAGAACTGGTTCATCTCTTTATGTCAACAATTATGCATGGAACAGAGGTACATAATTAACATTTGTAACACAAATTTTATATATATATATGTACAGAGGTGCTAATATAAGGTGCACTTGATGCAACTTGCATCAGGTGCCCTCCTCTACAGCCACCTGTGATGAAAATTTTTAAAAACTGACCGTTGGATTAGATACTCATATAATATATGTCATGTCTGCCAAAAATCACACTGATCCAACGGTTGGTTTCTGAAAAAACTGACTGCTAAAAAATGACAACATTTTAAAGAACAAAAAAGTAATAGCTTTTTAACAGTCAGTTTTCTCAAAAACCAACCGTTGGATCACTGTGATTTTTGGCAGACATGACATACATTATAGGGATATCTAATCCAACGGTCGGTTTTTAAAAATTTTCATCACAGGTGGCTGTAGAGGAGGGCATCTGATGCAAGATGCATCAGGTGCACCGTATAATAGCACTTCTGTATATATATATAATGGTGACATTTTTTCATAGTCTGTATTTTTAAAACCATCTGTGAGATCACTGTGATTTTTGGCATGCATGATATACATTAGGAGAATATCTAATCTAACGGTCGGTTTTCCAAAATTCTCATCTTACATTGACCAAAAATTTAAGTCCTCACATAAAGAAGTTCTCATAAGAAAATTACTCTCTCTCTATATATATATATATATTGAATTTAGTTGTTTTAATTAGTGAGTACAATTATTTCAAAATGATTAGCAAACTTTTAGCCATCAATATATATATATATATATATAAACCCATTTGCAAAGTATAGTATGATCTTATATTTACCAATTTTCTAATTTTCCATTTCATTATAAAAATTGAAAGCCATTATTGAAGCTTAATTTCTCCTTTCTTTTTTTCTCTCTTTTTAAAATTGTTATTCCTTTTTATGCTTATTATTAGAGGCAAATCTTCTCTTTCTTGAATCGCCTGCCGGTGTGGGTTTCTCTTACACAAATAGAAGCTCCGATCTCAAAGACTCCGGGGACGAACGGACAGGTACACACGCAATTACCACCTTACTGCTACCCTATTATTATTTTGTCAAGTAACAAGGTGTCCAAATTGTCAAAGCTCGACTATTATTATTATTATTATTACTACTATTGCTACTACTACGCAGCCACTTACTATTTGTTGTCCCTCTTTGTCCTCCTTAGTGCATTTGGCTATTTCGAAAAACCGACCGTTGGATTTGATGCTCCACTTATATGTATAATGAATGCAAAAAATCACATTAATCCAACTATCGATTTTTCAAAAAATAGACTTTGACGGTTTTTCACAATTTTTTCATTGTTGTTTACAATTTTTTTCAAAATTGCAAAAACCGATCATCGGATCAATGTGATTTTTTGCATTCATAATAAATATAAGTGGAACATCAAATCCAAAGGTCAATTTTTCAAAATAGTTGTTCCAAGTTGATCAGATGCACTAGGGAGGACAAAGAGGAATGACAAAAACGAAGGATGAATGAAATTTTTCTTTACTATTTTTATGGGGTCGTTTATTCATTAGAGTTGCTAATTTTGTGGCACAGCTCAGGATGCTATTATCTTCCTGATAAGATGGATGTCAAGATTTCCACAATACAAATATAGAGAGTTCTACATTGCTGGGGAGAGCTATGCTGGTAAATTAATAATATTGATTATTAATCACTTATCAATATTATTAATTAATGTTATTATATATATATATATATATAAGCTGATTAATACAAATTTTACAATATATTCTGCATTAATTTGTATACACAGGTCACTACGTCCCCCAATTAGCAAAGAAAATCCATGATTACAATAAAGCATCCACTCATCCTATCATTAATCTTAAAGGCTTCATGGTGAGTTAAAAATGTATAATTCAAACATTTGATTTAAAATATTACAACTAAGGGTCAAGTTCCAATGATTTATGATTCTTACTAACACATGGTTTGTAAAACTCAGTATGAGATAGGTATTTTGAGAAACTGACACTTGGATTAGATGTTCCGCGCTTATATACATAATGCATATAAAAAAAAAATTATATTGATCCAGCAGCCCACAATTTTAAATACACTCGGTTGGTATTCTGCTGAAAAATCAATTATTAGATCATTATAATCGATCATGATCGAAATATATAAAGACTGAATATATAATCCAAAAGTCAGTTTCTCACAGAATACATCTCCTGCATCGGATTTTGCAAATCATCAATCATGTATTAAACGACCATATATGAGTAAGAATCATGTATCACCAAACCCGACCCTAGGATTAATTAGCACTAAAATTTATAATAACTAATTAAAAATGCAATGGAAAATTACAGGTGGGTAATGCAGTAACAGATAGCTACTACGATGGGATTGGAACTGTAACATTTTGGTGGAGTCATTCCATGATTTCGGATCGGAGCTACCGATCCATCCTCGCCCACTGCAATTTCAGGGCCGAAAATACATCTCAGAAGTGCGACGACGCCGTTAGTTATGCCATGAACCATGAATTTGGAGATATTGATCAGTACAGTATTTATACGCCATCTTGCATGGCATTATCTAATAATAATACTCATCTACGCCTCAAGAATACCCTTTTACGTAGACGGGTTTCCGGGTACGACCCCTGTACTGAGAATTATGCAGAGAAATACTATAATAGACCCGACGTGCAGAAGGCCATGCATGCCAATATCACCAATATTCCTTATCAATGGACTGCTTGCAGGTTTTTTTTTTTTATACTAATTAACACTATGTTTTTAATTATTATTAAGTAAAAAATATGTTTGGCTATCAATAAAAAAATAAAAAATAAAAAATAAAAATACTATAACACCAGACACTTTAACCCGAAATTAAAAATCACTCTGATATATCATGCTTTGAGTGATGGGGTCTCTTCTCTCAAACTGTTTTCTTCCTTTTCATACACCATTCAAACCACGACACGTCAGGGTAATTTTTAATTTCGAGTTAAAGTATCTGGTGGTATAAAATTGTTTTCGGAGTTCACAGCCGAACATGATCTTTAAATTCTGGTCGAATTTTGGAAAAACAAGGAAAAATAGATGAGAAAGTTTAAAATGTTTTAGAAAATTAAAAAAAAAGAAAAGAAATTGACACAATTTTTGGCGTTCTTCTTTTTTGATTCCTTGTTATTTTCAAGATTCGAACTGGAAGTTTGAAAAGAATATTGAGTGAGAAGGATTTGATGATTAATATAATTGTTTGATTCATTTTTGTGTTGAGCAGTGATATTCTTATTAAAAACTGGAAGGATTCTCAGGTTTCTATGTTACCCACGTACAAGGAGCTGATGGCAGCTGGTCTAAGGATTTGGGTTTTCAGGTAATTACATTCTTATTAATTAATTTCTAATATTAAATTCTCTTTTACTGAGGCTTTTTTCGTTTGGTTCTTGGGAAAATTGAGAAAAAAGGGTTATATATATATAACTTAGCCAGTGAAAAATTATATGAGAAAATTAAAAGGTATAGCCTTGAGTGAGGGAATTTTGGTTGGTTTTACTTGCCCTTGTAACACTTCGGCAAGATTTAATTTACTAAAAATGAGTATAAAATTATATTGCATTATTTCTCTCATTCATTTTAGAAAATGCTACATGTTCTAATTAATTCTTTGGTATCTCAATTGTCCCAATTTACTTACATAAAGTAAAGGTGTGAGATCCATACCTGTATGACATTTATGTCATTTAGTATATTTTCACACGGACTTTGTATGAGTGAATTGAGATAATTGGGATACAAAAAGAGTTGGGACATACAGCATTACTTTTTTGGTTAACACCATCATTCATGCCCTTCCCCTTGCGAATATGACACGTGTTCATTTTTTAATTGCATATCTATTGTGCAAGAACACGAAGTCCGCGCAAAATGAAAGCTTGCCTTATTAAATAGATGTGTCTAGATGATGAACACATATTCGTGTCACAGGGCGAAGGGCTATCAGTTGCAATTTATGTTGGCGTTGCTCTTCTTTTTAAATAAAAAAAATAAAAAATAAAAATTGTCAAATGAACCAAAACTTCACCATTTTTCTTAATGACATGATAGATGTAACAATATCACATGCATTAACACAATATATACAATATATATGAGTAGAAAAATACTATAGCACCAGATATTTTAACCTGAATTAAAAACCACCATGATGTGTCATGTTTTGAGTTATGAGATCTCTTCTCTCAAACTGCTTTTATCCTTTTCACACACCATTTAAACTACGACAAGTCAGGGTGGTTTTTTATTTCGAGTTAAAGTGCCCGGTGTTATAAAATTGTTGATATGAGTATTGATGTGGTATATTGCTTCACATCAATATCTTATTCAATGACATGATAGTGATATGCAACATCAATTATTACGTCACTTGTAACAAAAGTTTTGGTCTATTTAATCTTAGGATAGTGCTATCCGCACTCCCCATGTTACCTAACCTCCTGCACTCCTCTTTTTACTTGTGTTATTGCAATGACACAAATAACCTTAGTATGAAAATTTTTTCTTATCGCTCTTTTTTATCACTACTTTTATTGCCTATTGTTAAAATATTAATGTTGAATGAATGAGAAATAGACCTTTGGATTAGATTCCCTTTCATATATATGTCATGAATGCCAAAAATCACAATGATCCAACGGTTAAATTTTAAAAAACGTCACTGTAAAAAACTGTGATGTTTCTAGCTAGTTAATAAAAATTATAGTAGTTTTGTTTCTTAATTAGTTTTCCAAAAACCGACCGTTAGATCACTGTGATTTTTGGCATGTATGACATACATGAGAAATATATCTAATCCAACAGATGATTTTTCAAAATATTCAATTCATAGTCGTGTTTTGACAATGGGCAATAAAAATAGTGGTAAAACGAGTGATAAGGGAAACTCGATGCTCCTTAGTTGGTCTCTAAATTGAAATTTACATCACTTCACCCATAAAAAAAAAAATAAAAGTAAAGGTTCAAATAATACAAGCAAATTTATTGAATATTAAATAAATAAATAAAAAAGAAGAAAACTGGCTGAATAAGAGCTTGGTTATTAAAAGATATTTTCATAAACAAAAGCACAAACTCAAATAATTCCTTGATCATATCAGAAACTTTTGGAGTATTAGTAAGTACTGAACTTAATGGCAACAAATTTTGAAAACGAAAAAATTCCAAATTACTAATGTCATTGCTTATGTCTCAATGCAGCGGCGACACGGATTCAGTAGTTCCGGTGACTGCCACGAGATTCTCCCTCAGCCATCTCAATCTCACCGTCAAAACTCAGTGGTATCCATGGTACTCCGGCCACCAGGTACACACAAATATTCATAGCAGAAGTAATTAAATGACTAATCATTTTGACAAAAAAAAAAAATTATACAATTACGCCGCCATGATGTGCATGAATTAGTGCGTGCACATCTCGAATTGCCGTGATTGTCTGAACCATACTATATGTACCGTAACATATCATTACTCGAAAAAAAGAGCTCAAATTGGTGCGAATTAAATTTGTTTGATAGGTTGGTGGATGGACAGAAGTGTACGATGGGGGGCTAACCTTTGCCACAGTGAGAGGGGCGGGTCATGAAGTTCCATTAATTCAACCCAAGCGAGCTTTTATTCTTTTCAAATCATTCTTAGATGGGAAAGAATTACCAAAATCATGAGAAATTAGTCATGGTAAATACGGCATGAAGCTATAAAGAAAGTTTGGATGGTGGAGAAATTGGGTTAATTGGGCATGAAAAATTCTTCCCACACAAAAATGGTGGGTGAAGGTATTTAGAGTAGGCATCATTCATTCAAATTGGTATTTTATAATATTATTATTAAAGACATTGTGTTTCTTTTCACTCTACAGGCACAAGTGAATTAAGATCCCAAATAGAAATTGAGTTAAAATTGTTGTACCTTTTTTCATATTCTTCAATGCAAGCAATCACAATTTCTTAGTCTTTTTTTTTTTTTTTTTTTGAATATAGAAGTTATCTATATCTCCAAATTTTCAATACTAACAAACAAGTATTGATGCACTTTCATATGCTCAAATTTCATATTTTTTCCTTAAAAAGTGAAGATACATGCCACTAGGCTACAAGACCATTGGCCAATTTCTCTGATACTTAAAATGTAAAAGACAATATGGAAAATCGGCTACTAATCTTGATATTTTGTTAATTAATTATCTACTTTCTTTTTTCCCTATATTTCTTTCAATGAGTGCCATATCTTCCAAGCTTTTTGGTCTGTGTGTCTGCAGAACAAAACCAGGGTGAAAAAACATAGAGAAAGAAAAAAGAGAGAATTTATGTTTCAATTAATGTTTGGCTGCTGAGAAAAATAAAAAAGGAAAATTGGAATCTAACAATCATTCATAAATGGAATGACAATTGAAGGATTTCAAATTTTCACTTCCTAGTAATCAGACTCTGCGTAAATACAGCCATCCAAAATGAAAGAAAATTAGCCTCCTAGCAACTGGTTCTTCAATTCATGAAGTATACACTCGTCCAAAACGAAAGAAAATGGCATCTATATTATTCATCTGGAAAATTAGCTTGGAACTTACATCTCATTACTTTATCAGTGGTACAAATACCAGGGGTTCCATTTGTGACGATGATTGCAGGGTCCAAAATATCTTCGAGTTAAATTAAAATTGACAAGATTGTAATTATGAGGTCATAGTACAAAAGAACCCTTTTGCCCAGCTTGTGTACAAAATTGAAGCTTGTTCCGGATGCCATGAAAATATCATTGCTTAAACCCGTCGCCAAGTCCCTGTGGCATTCCTAAGCTCTGGGCAAGATCACTCATCCGTTCTTTCATGGCCTGAGAAATCATTAGTCTTTTAGTTAAGTAATATGGATGGAAAAGGGGTTTCAATTTTTTTTTTTTTTTTTTCCTTCATTTAGCCTCTGGATCTTGGAAAGAACAATGGAAACAAAAGGAAAGAGATAAAAAATGCTTAAAGATCCAAACACAGCCTTAGAGATTGTGAGATTCTTACATTGACACTCTTCTGGTGTGCATCCTTGTATGCCTCAGTTACTAAAAGGGAAAGTTTCTGCATAGAAGAAAAAAGTAATAATAAATGCCACTAAAATCTCTAAATCATTCTCAGCATCTAAACCAATAAATAAAGCAATCTACATAGTTGCACATTCTTCAAAAATATTAGGTCAAGCCAACTCACCAAACTGGATGATGCAAACCTATTTCCCCTTTGTTAATCAAGACTTTCTTTTCCCAACAGACCATTGGACTACCACGAGGAGGGTAGCCCGTCCCCCCACCCATAAACCCCCCCACTCCGAGGTTTGAAAACAGAGAACTAAGACCTCCACCTTATAAAAGGACAGAGATACCACTAGGCCACAAGGGCTGGTGGTGTTCCCCAAGATCTATTATGTTATATCACCATTCGAGTTAATTTTTTGACCTAAAAAATTCTTTGGCTGGCTATGGTTTTGATAATGGAAGCCTATAAATAAATTTTGCTCCAGCAAGAAATCCAAATTCATCCAATATGGCAACATCAAACAGTGTTTAAGATTTTTCTTTACAAGCTATTTCCCCCAATTTTTTCAAAATTTGCCTAAAAATTTCTACATGATGTTACGGATTTCTTTTTAAAACAATATATATTTTCCCAACCAAAAAAAAAAAAAAGCACTGAAATGATCAAATTTTTCACTTTCTCCCCCAACTGTAAAAATGAAATTTAAAATTAAAAAAGGTCAAATTCCCCATAAAGTCATTCAATTTTGTATTTCCCTAAATATTTGCTCAGTTTAAGTCAGTCCATCAAACCAACCTAATTCTACTGATCAATTAACCCCTACTTTCCAAATTTTTAAACCATCAGGTGGGGATAACCCATTGCAGTTAAGATGCCTAGATGGCAATAAGGACAAAGCTTTTGAAAAACAAGATTAAGACACTTCATCTACGAATATTTACAAATATTTACTAGACACAGAACCTCGTCTAAGATTTAATATGGTGCTTCAGAATGGTCTCTTTTATGCTAGACATCACCTCTTCATACTGTCCAGTCAACCTTTTTACTCACAGTAAAATTCTTGGGAATAAATTGTTTATACATTCTTATTGTGAAAACAAGTAATTGCATGGATTAAGAACATTGTTGATGTGTAAGCAAGATTCCACTCACTACATGATGACATGTTTTGATGTTTAGTGTAGGGGTAAGCCTAAGGACATTACCACATACAGTACAAATGGTTGAATGAAATCAAAACCTGTAACATTAATCTAATAAATGATAGTCGTATATCTAAATAAGAGGCATTGGGACTTCGCATGATTAAATCAGTACAGTGTTCAGCATAAGATTTAAAATGGGTAAGGGTGTCAATGCTCGATCCCAGGACCTCAAGTGAAGACCAAAGAATCTCAACCAACTAGTTTGAGGTGAGAGTAGCGGTATGCTGCATTACAGCATATTTATTTGTTTGTCATAACATTTGTTTAAAGTAAAGAAATTTTAGGATTCAAAAATAACCAATTTCCTATTTAAATTTGATGATCAGCACGATGTGTATGCTGTCCACATAACATGACCACCTTGTAGATCCAAATACTATCTAGAACCAAAAAAAAAAAAAACTGATTTTAATTTCCATGATATGTCCAAACATCCTCAATTTGTTGGCTGCAACACATTTACAATGCATCCACTTAATTGTGGTACCAGGCATGATAGAGAGCATATGTATAGGCACTATTCAACAGGCAAGGTGTGATATGATTATGGCAGGAAATATATTTCATAGAATCTGGTACAGAGAAATGGTCAAAGGAGTAAGTGCATGGTGTGTACTTACTTCTGGTCCTAACTCCATTGCTGCCTCTGTGATCTCAGTACGTACAGGTTGCTGGTTCCCAGATAGTGTTACCTGAAGAAAAATTAGAAACTTCTGTGAATTTCTTTAATAAAATAAAGCAAAGTTTGCAACAAAGAAAGTGAAGTAGCATTTTTTTTTCCTGCTTTATCTTAATAGTTTAACACATTTCTAATGGCATTAATGCAGAAAAGGGTACTCCTCTTGAGACATAAAGCAGCAAACAAAAGCGGCCACCTAGACATTGCATGAAAAACCAAATTAATTCTGTTTGTACATGACATTTAGAATGATTACCTCTATTTTCATAGCATTTAAAAAGTACCTTATATCATGCATAGCATCATAACTAGAATTTCAAAAAAATACAACACCAATAGATTTATATATATAGTTTTTTTCCCCGATAAAGAAAACAGAAACAGTTGACAAACCCATCTCCGCATTAGTTTTTAGTTGATAAGTTCATATCTTTTGCAATGACTCGACACTAGTTTTATAGCAACTCCATCCAAGATGACAGAATTGTGCCTTCAAATCTTGTTGAGAAACATGATGAACTAATTTGTCACGTTTCTTGCAAGCCAATTAAATATAAGGCAAACTGAGACAATCTAAAGCTAAATGTTAATATTGGCTTCACTCACACTAAGTTTACCTGATCATCTATGTTCAAATTATGCTCAAAATAAACTGATCTTCTGACATACCTTTATTAGCTCACCTTCACAGTAACCATCAAACTCAGCTCTGCAAAATAGAACAATAACAACGAAAAGCAAACTAAGATATTTAAGCACAAACAGAAGAAACATAAGTTCAAATGACAATGAATTTAATATACAACACATACGCAGCAAGTTCTTTTTGCACCCGGACTGCCTCAACTTGGACAACCATTTGTGCCTTCTTCACAGTCTCGTATAGGTTTTGCATGTTTCCGAAAATTCCTGCCTAAAATCAATTAGCAGGAAACAAAGGTTAATCTTAATGAAGCGATGAGGGTCGTAGCCTCCTTTCATTCATGCAAATAACTACACAAAATCAACAGAAAATGATTGCTCTTGTAAGCACTGATTTAATAAGAGAAAGGTGAAGTGACACTTCTAGTGTACTGCTCATTAATCATCGGGGAATAAGAAGATAATAATCAAGATCACAGGCAGCAATTGAGTGTCACTTATTATAGACATAAATGCAATTAGGATTCTAACTGCACATGGTGCAGCATTCTTCTTTGGAAGGCAGAGCAGCTTGTCTGGCAACGTGATTGAAGCTTTTACCAGGTTTTCTATACCCGAGGCAAAGTAATTGCAGGTAATGGAAATTTTCATTATTCAATCTACATATTTAAATGTGTGCACAGACGTCTGGTGTGCATAAGAAAATTGGAGGTGTTTAGATGGGCTTTACGCCTTAGAATAAATTGGCTGGCAACAGGAGAAGTACAGAATCCTATGATTTTTCAGTTTTAGAATCCACTTTTGATACATCTCAAGCTGATTCACGCCTTAAACGTTCTCCATGAATCTATGAAAGGAATAAAGTATCTACAAAATATTTTCCCAAAAAACCCGGAATTTGGGCAAAAGAGCATCCTATTTACATTGACAGATCACCACAGTGCTCCTAAATCTAAACAATTTCTCCCCAATAGGTGTTATATGTGTAAACATAGCGAGCAGTTAGCGGACCATCACCTTCTTTACAATTCGGTTGCAGGAGACATTTGGGTTTCCCTTTTTACCTTGATGGGTACCAGTTGGGTCATAATTAAAACAGTCAAAGAATTACTACAAGGGTGGGTTGAAGGCTAAAGGAAGTAATAGTAAAACAATTTGGAAAGTTTCCCTTTTGTGTCTTTTCTGGTGGTTGTGGAAAGAAAGGAATAGAAGAATATTTTAAGGCAAAGAAATGCATAGTATCAGTATTAAGGACGAATCTGATTCTTAATTCATTGCAAAAGCTTATGCTCATATCATCGACATTTATTGGACCAGGCTCTCCCAATTCAGAGCAAGGAACTGAAAGAAACTAAGATAAAATTATATATATAAAACCATTAAAAATGGTTTATTACATGAGCATATTAAAGATGAGGAATATTTAAATTAACATGTATCCTGGAAAATGTAAAAAAATATCAAATATTGATGCAATTACTGTCTAGATTAATAAGAAGCAGTATTAAATCCAAAACATACTATTGACTAGAACAGAAAATTAACTTGATTGACCTTTGAAGGCGCATCGTCACTCTTCTCATTATTCTCCTTTTTCCCTCCAAATAGACCATCAATGCGAAGAGATCTATGAGTATGCCCAATCTTACGACAACCAGATTGAGATAAACTCTGCGTGCCAACATTCAAATTTAGTTTACCTGTAAAGTATGAAGAGAAGAGTAAGTTTCTGTTGACTCTTTCAACATCATTAAAAAAATTCATGGGCAGATATCCTTCCACGAGACCGAGGCTTGCTAGAAGAAAGTAATATGCCAAACAAATATTCTCTTGACCATACTATCCTGGATTCCATAATCTATCAGAGACAGTGGAAAGCACAACACATTTAATCAATTAAGATTTTAATTAGATCAGACTATCAGAGACCCAGCAGATAAGCAACAAATTGCCTATAGTCATATTACTATATTTTCCAACATCTTTTTCCTTCTATGAACCTAAAATAGGAACAGAGATGATGGTGTCAGTTACAGGGGCAAGAAGAAGCCAACATATTGAGATGTTTCCACAGACATATTAAAATGACCAGTGGCACATTCACGATCATTACAAGGATTGATATCATGTACAATCAGTTCTCTCCACACAAAACTCAACAGGCCTATAGGTTTTATACAGTAAATGAAATTTTACCATTTTTTTTAGGAAACATGAAATGGTGCCGATCTTAAGGGCAAAAGGTTAGAAAAGCCAATTAACATTTAAATAACCTACAGAAAATGAAGCAGTGAAAAAAAAAAAAAATCAATTCAATTCAACTCAACACTATTTTTAAATCCAGCCACTAGCAGCCGACTGCACAATTTTTTTTCTCTCCATTAAGCTCTATCAAGCAACAAAAGTATTATCCCTCATTTAGTAGTAGGATTTAGGAAGAAAGTTATGACAAATGAAATATGCCCCCCTCCCATACGCACTACCCTTCATCAATGCTAGTACTCAAAATTAACAATTCCGCATTCATAAAAGTGTTGATTGGCATCTAGAAAATAAAATATTCAACAAAAGGAACGAAGTGGTATCTAATTGAACATGAATGCACTACCATCTTCTCTTCTCTATTTTTTGTGGCTTGTTGGGTCACACCATACTTCACGATTGATCTCTTCTAAGGATGACTTAGACCATAGTCAGCTAAGCACTTATGGTGATTGGATCATCTCATCACTTAAAAAAGCCTCCATTCATGAGATGATCCAACAGCCATAAGTCTTAGCTGACTTAGATCTAAGTCAGCATTAGCTTACTAGATCATTTCAAGTAATTGAGTTGTCCGTGGGTCTCTTGGCATCATATATAGCAAGAAATTGAGATCTCTGTTTGTTTCCCTTCTAAATAAATTTAATTTTACCCTATTAAAAAGATAAAGCCCTTTTTCAAACACCGAAAAAAGAATTAATTGATTAAGTTTATATAGCAAACGATTAGCATACATATACCTGAACCCAATAACTCATCCACAAACGCCCATACGCACACAAAACCCCCCCAAAAAAATTTACTTAAAAAAAAATGCGGGTAGGGTTTCAGTAACAAACATTTTCGTTAAACAGCTAGTTCACGATTATTCCCAAACAGACTTCCACTAAACGACAGAAATGAACTCCAATGAACTTTTCAAATTATCAAAACATCAACCATTCAACTGCCAATCTTCACATTATCGACGGTAATTTCCTAATTTTCGAACAAAATACAAAATTGGATCATATCGGGAGTTCGTTTTCATTCCGAAATATCCTAATGCTCGTATGTGATAGTGGAAAATGCAATCAAAACCCTAAATTTGACATTGAAATGATAGCTACCTTCATATGTAGCCAAACGAGCAACAAAAATATTTTTAAAAAAATTACACACACACATACACATATATATATATAGAGAGAGAGAGATGGCTTACAGAAGGAGGACGATGGGACAGACTTTTTCCAGTCATTTACTCCATGCAATTTTGGAATCTGAGAGGTCACAGCACTCGTCGACGCCATTGCTGAAATGTTATATATGTGTATGAAGAATGTGAGAGAGAGAGAGGTGTTTGAGCAGAGGGCAGATTGCAAGGATTGCTGGCTGAGAGGATAAAAATGGTTTTGCAGGAGGCACCTCTAAAACGGCACCGTCTGGTTGGTGTCAAAATGCGCGGTCGCTAAAACGCACCATTTTATAGGCAGCTATTAAATGTTTAAAGACTGAATTCTACATTAAGGAGACTGGAAGAAGACAAACTATTATATGATTTAATAGGCAGCTATTAATTATTAAATGTTTAAAGACTTGAACCGAGCTTGTAGTCTAAATCACTTGAAAGAAGAGTAAAATTCTTATATGATTTTTGAATTTTCTAGAATATTACTAAGATTCAATTTGGATTAGCTTTATCTAAAATCACTTCTCAAACTCAAAATCTCACTTGATCTAAGAGATTCGGTCGGCCAAAATTCGGTCTTTGGTCTTAACTTTTGTCACATTTACTTTTATTATAAACATTTAACTAGTGAAGATATGGTTTTGATATAATTCTTAAGAACTATGTGAAGAGATAATTTTTCAAAGTGATTTTAAGTAAAGTTAATCTAAACGGAGACAAAGTTTATCATGTTCAACCAATTAACAAGTTGGCTTGGTAGCAAAGCAAAGTGATGAGCTATAAACCTTGACATATCGGGTTCGAAACGAGCCAAACTCTCTTGACCAGCCACTAAGCATGACTAATAGCCTAAGCGTTATAATATGGAACAGTGGTCCCATGTGGGAAGTGGGGATTGGTCAGCTCGGACACCTCTTGGCAAAAAAAAAAAAAAAAATGAAAAATGAAAAGCATATCCTCAAACCCTTACTTAGTGCTGTAGAAAATGATTTCCAAATTTCCATTTCTCGCAAGACTATGCATCTCTAACCATGAAAGCCCAGTCAAATTCAAAACCTATAGCTCCCCAGGCAAACCTAGCAAGGCAAGAGAGGAGATAGAGTTTTAGGCATAAAGGCCACCTCACCACCAAATAGTTTTTTTTTTTTTTGTTCAAATTAGTTTTAAAAAAAATATTAAAATATGAATGTCTAAGCCAAAATACTAACATGGATGGAGTGGATGATCCTATGAATATACAAAATGAAAAGACAGAACACTATTTGAGTGTTTTGATTGGATATTTTGCCTACCAAATTGGAGTTTTTCTAAGTAGAATATTTTCATTTCAAACTTATCAAGCCTATGACCTGAATTGCTATGATGGCAAGGGGCAGGTATTTCTATATCAAGTGATGGTTTAGCTCTAGACTGCAATATATTGATTTATTCTGCTGTGAAGTTCTTATTTTTTACCAAAAAGAAAAAGAAAAAGAATAAAAATTCAAATATAATTATTCGAATAGACTTGAACACTCTGACTTTTGTCACACATTATTTGCAGGACCCTTTAGAAAAATGCTTTTTTGGGCTAATTAATTATATTAATTTTTGCACCCAAATATTTAGCATGTTAATGTGACATATCACATTAATAGAATAAAAATATTTTTTAAAAAAAAATTCAGATTTTCCATGTGAACATAACAAGTAAGTTAGTGTAAAAGCTGTTGTAAATAATTGATGTAAATAATATTACTTCTTTTTTTTTTTTGTGTTAAGAAGACATTTTACTATTTTAGACTTATGAGCTATACAATGGGAGGCTAGGTAGTCATCTCCTTCCTCTTAAACCCTCCACATCCTGATAAAGGTAGGACACAAATTCAGATCTCTAGTACAACCCCCAAAAGACTTTACCAGCTAAGTTAGTTAGCACCTTCAGGATCTAGAGAGACTCTGAATTATCATTTGGTGCTACCATTGCCAAATTTAAAATCCGTGGCAAAAAGGAAAAAGTTGTTTTGCACTCTATATCTCCCAAATTTAGCCATAGCAACAATTCCTTCCATCTTTAAGGATTTTCTTTGACAACAGTTAAAAAATGACTCCACATTAGATTTATTTCTAAAAATCAACTATCCATAAAAGAAAAAGATAAAAATGCTAAATATGGAAGTTTCCATTGAAACACAATACAATGGAAAGAATTCCTATTTTATCACTGTAGCATTTCTAAATATATGAATATAAATTATATCTACATGAAGGGCTATAAATCATTGTAAGATGCTTATTTTGGAAAGCTGCCCGTTCAATTAGATATTATAGTTATAAATGTCATGTTCGCAAAAAATCACAGTGATCCAACAGTTGATTTTACATAAATGTCACTGAAAAAAATGTGACTTTGGTGGTCACGGTCACAATTTTTCTCAGTGATATTTCTAAAAAATCAACCGTTGGATTATTGTAATTTTTTACGGATATGACATCCATAAGTACAGTATCTAATTCAGCGGTCAGTTTTCAAAAATATTAATCATATAATGATTTGTAGCCCTTTTTGTGAACTTAGATCATTACTCGACAGACTGTCGATGCGTTTTATCTTCCAGCTACACTTTTATACTCAGACGTTGCTTGCCTTAGATATGTCCTTATTTTTGTGAAAAATAACCCACCCCAAGAGTGGCTCCATAAAATGTTAATACGGCACCTTAGATACTCCATATATATATATATATTGTAATGATTTAGTCAACTAGACATTTATGGGCATTGGATCATCTCATCACTTAAAAAAGTCTTCATTCATGGGATTATCCAATATAATATATATATATGTATTAGGGGGGATTATATTTTGCCTTCTAAATTATTGGTTGTTTTTATATTAGTTTCATGTGGTTTTGATAGCAATAATATGTCCTCTAAATTATTAGATTGTATCAAATTATCTCCTTATGTTTGTTAACCATATATTTATTTGATTGAAAAATAATATTAAACTTATTATTTTTTTATGCAATATTTATCATAAATTACTAATATGTTTATAAACATATCGGTGAAATTTCATGATTTTTTTCTATATATTTTATTTATTATGAATTTTATTTATTATATGAAGAAAATAATTCATAAAAATTAAAATATATTGAAAACAATTATGAAAGTTCAGTAATATAATGATCGATACATTAGCAGTTTAAGATAAATATTGTATAAAAAAATAATGAGTCTAACATCATTTTTTTTTATAGTAATTAATTGATAGAAAAGGTAATTTAATATCATCTAATAGTTTAGAAAACATATTATTACATAGGGGACATCCGTAAAAAGGGTCAATAGTTCAGAAAAACAAGGTGTAATTCCATGTATTTTTATTATAATTATGCCATGGATTTTCATAAAATATCCTCTTCTAGTGCATTATCATGCAGAGGTCACATAGTCTCCTTTTTTTTTTTTGGGTAATAGGTCACGTACTCTTTAGTTGTTACCTGTTTCTTGCATTTTGGATAAAGTCCAGACCATTGGCTCTACCCAGACAAGACAAAGTTGGAATGTTCAAAGGCAAGAAAATGCACATATACTATATATTTAACTCTTTTTTTTTCCTTCAATAGTTTTCTGCCGCACTTTCAAACTTAGGTGGACTTGAACCCACCTGATCCCTCCGAAATGGCCCTACCCAGACTCGCCCAACACAGATGTCTAATAAAGATGGCGAGTACATATGTTTGAACATACATCCGAGAGTTCGCGTTGTCAACTTAAGAAAGAAAAGAACTAAATTAATCAAAGGTTTTGTTATCGTGTGGCCTAAGTATATCTGAATTCACTCCATCCGTTTTAACATGCACACACGTGTCAGTAAAGTGAAAATTATCCATATGTCAAACACGTGCTGTTTCCAATCACTACCACGTACGTGTTACAAATTTAATTAATTGAGGGAAGGTTGGGGAAAAGACAAAAAAGAAAAAAAGGCAAGAGAGCTGCACTACCTCTTTCTCTCTCCTCTCTCCCTCTTTTTCCTTCCCTCTCTCTCTCTCTCTCTCTCTCTCTCTCACAAATATAAAGGCAAGGTGCGAGGAGAGAGAACCTGCCACCGACAAAATTGTTACAGCAAGAAAGAAAACCAAAAGTCCAAGAGACTCTAGCAGCTTTTTTTCTCTCTCTCTCTCTCTCTGCTCCTGTAGAAACCAATGAAGCTCTCAAGCTCTGTACATTCGACACGCATTTTCTTTCTATTGTTTCCCTACCATGATATGTACTACCACTATCTTATTCAGGCTCTATTTACTGAAATACCCCCCTATCTCTCTCCCTCTCTCTCTGTTTTTTTTTGTATTTTAAAATGGGTTGCAGGTGATATTCATTGTTTTTTTAGCCTTTTTCAGATTGGGTCAAGTCTTTTAGGGGGGGCAGGGCTAAAGAGGTGACAATTGGGTAATCTGGTGGGATTTCAATTCATCTGCTCATCTCGAGTCTATATATATAATAAAAAGAGTTTATGAAGCTTTAAAACAACTGTAGACTTGTAGATGCTAGCTAGGTGGGAATACTGTCTCCCAAAGTCCAAAAGGTTGGTGGTGAGGATGGATCTTTCATCTTTCCATTCAAAGCAATTAATGATTTGAATTTACTAATTTTCCTTTATTTTCAAATATAAGAATATTAATTATTATCCAATCCCATAATTCAAATTTATTATTTCATGCACTCTCAACAGTTTTAATTATAAAATCTCAAATACTACTAGCTAATTTTTCAAAAATTCATTCTATAAAAAAAATAAATAAATACTTTTTGAATATAACATACTTAAATTTGAACTTGGCTTGTTTATCTGTTTAGTTTTTATTTATACAATTTATAGCTAAACTATTAGCATTTACAATTTGTTTGTTTAAAAATGAATTATGTCCCAGTTCTTTTTTGATGTTGTTTGGTTCGCATTATCGTGTAAGTGTTCTCTATATACTACAATTACTATTTTATATATAATATATAAATACTGAAAAAAAAGGTTCTTTTTTTGCATCCTTGATGATGATATATATATATATAGAGAGAGAGAGAGAGGGAGAAATGTTTTTATCAGCAAATGCTGATAATAGCTTAAAGTCAGCAAAAAATGTGCACCGTTCGATCAAGATGAAGGGCTGAGATTAGCCAACTCAAATAACCCGGTCATGACCCGCGCTTCTTGCTTACGACTCGCGTATAATACGAACTAAACAACATCCAAAAAAGAATAGAGACATAATTTATTTTTAAACAAATAAATTGTAAATGAAAATGGTTCAGCTATAAATCGTATGAATAAAAACTAGACAAATAAATTGGTTTTGAACCAATTTTCTAGATTATCAAACAGTTCATAAGTTTGTTTAATAAACAAGCCAAGTTCAAATTCATGAACCAACAAGTCTCAAATATTTGGCTTCCAACCAAATATAAGAATACATGGGATATATAAATGTTAAAATTAGGTTCCATTTAGAGATTGAATCCCCTATAATGTAATAAAAAAAAAAAAAAATTGAAGTCAAACTTAATTTAAAAGACAAATAACTCCATAATTGAAAAAAAATTATAACTTTGAGCTAAAATTTACTTTTAGATGATCAATTAGCTTAAAATTGTAGATGCCCTACAACTTGCAGTTATAGGAATCCATAATCATGTTCATTGGAGTAAAAGTGGAAGAAAGTTGTCAGCATCCTTAAGACCAAGAAGATGAAAAGAAGGGAGATGGAGGGTATATTTGTAAATTCACAACAGCCGTTGTAGTATAATAATGGGAAAAGAAGAGGCATCTTATTCAAAAACAAAAACAGCACCATCACAACCCCAATATACTGCCTAAAAATGAGGGGTACTACCAACAACTGCAAACACATCAGGCAAACAGCATCATCCCATTTCTCCCTTGCTTTTTCAGCACCTTCCCTCTCTCTCTCTCTCTCCCCTTTTTCTCTCTCCATTCAGAGCCAATTACACAAAGAAAGAAGAGAGCAGAAACGTAGAAACTCCACGCACCCCACCTCATAAACAAGGAAGAGTCCACACCACCCACCTCTCTTTCTCTCTCTCTAATGGCCCAGCTGGACCAAAATTTATGTATAGAAGAAAAACAAAAAAAAGAAAGAATGAGAAAGATAGAGAGAGAAGGAAAGAAAGAAAGAAAGAGAGAAGAGATGTCTTCAAATGTCCTCCAACCAAGCCCACCTCTTCACAGCACATACTCACTCACACGAGAGAAAATAAAAATATGTTGCCACAAATACCCTTCTGCAACACCCCAAAAAAATCCCCATCTTCATCACTGTCTGTCTCTCAAAAGAACATTTTTCTTTTTTTTTTTTACATATTTTCTTTGCCCGATTTATGTGGGCTTTTGGGGTTATTTGTCTTGGTCAGAGTTTTCACAGAGAAAACAGGAAAGCAGGAACCTTCTCTCTTCCTCTCTCTCTCTCTACAACCTCTTTTTCTTTCCCTTTATTATTTCTTGCGCATCGCTCTCTCTCTTTCTCTCTCTCGGAACCTCTTTATGTTTCTCTCTCTATAATTATATTTTCTTGAATTGTGGGTTCTTCATCTTTATCATACAATGAAGAAGATGAAAGGGGTTGTTGCTGTGGAGTCTTCACCTTATGCTTTGTATGAGGATGCCAAGACCAAGCTCAAGCATCAGAGTCTCATGCAAGACTATCAAGAGTTGCAAAGGGTAATTTCTTTTGTGTGGTTTTATTCAAGATCTGGGATTTTCAGTGAAATTTCTTTGTGGGTTTTGTCTATAGGTCTCTGGTTTTCCTTTAGATGAGTTCCTCACCCTCCGTTTGGTTGTTGAGAAAACTGGAGGGAAAGGAAGGCGATATAACTCTGGATCTTATGATAAAATTAACTCATCTTAGCCATATGGTTGTTTTAGGCTCAGCTGAGTGGAGGTTTTTGTTTTATGGGATGCCAAATAATGAAAAAAAATGCGATCCAAAATTTTTATGTCCTCTTTTTCTACCCATTCTCAGATACCATAGCGTAGGAAAAGAATACCCAATTAGGTGCTCTTGTTAAATCAATAATTTTCCATGTATTCAATACATAATATGTTTTTGGTTATTAGATTTTGTTTGTTGTTCTCTATTTATGTTATATGTTGTGATTTTTCTGTTTGATCTTGAAAATTTATACTAATTTAGCTTCCTTAAACTCTGATTTTCTTTTCCTTTCCATGTATTTTCTCAGAAAATTACTTTTTTTTTTGGTCTACTCTTGCTTTTTTATTTACTTATTTATTTATTTATTTCTATGGTTGAATCCATAATTTTCTAGCCCTTTTTTGGGTTTCTAAGGAAACCCTCGTGGGCCTTCTTTTGTTGGACTTTTCTCTTTCATTTTCTTTTTTCCTTCTGTTAGTCTTGATGTCAATGGTTTGTTTGATTTTCTGTACAAGGATTGATAATTTAATGGGTTTTTCCTTCCTTGATTTCTTGTTTCATGTTAAGGTTTAATTAATTTTCACGAGTTAAGCACATATGTATTTACACCAGTAAACATTTACAGGAAACAGAGGCCATGAGAAGCAGAATGCAGACAGTCAAACAGAAGAAATTGACCCTATTGGCCGAAGTTCGGTATGATCTTTACATCTTCATATATTTGGGTAGATTAGCCTATGATCTTGCAATCAAAACCCCAGTATGAAATAATAACTTTGTGCAATGTTTTGTATCCATAATCACAGATTTTTGAAGCGCAGATACAAATACTTAATCAAAAACCGGTCTCTGAATCCCCCACAGGATCGAGATCTTGTGCCACCACATAAATTAGAAACCCAAAGAAAAACCATTACAAAAGGAAGGAATTACAGTAAAAAGGAAGCTGCTTTGCGACGCCAAGTTCCGGGTTTTGAGTTAAACCAAAAGGAAAGGAGTTTTTATGGAAAGGACGCAGCTTTGGCTCCCATTTTTGACTTAAACCAGAAGGAAAGGATTCATAATGGGAAGGAAGTCGCCTCACGAAACCCTGTTCCAGTCTTTGACTTGAACCAAGTATCGGTAAACAATTAGAAGCTTTGCTGAATTAAAGTACTTTTCGTCCTTGTATATTTTTCAATTGGGTCAATGTTTTCGGTAATCTTACTTTGTTGCAGATAGAGGAAGAAGAATTTCAGGTTAATTGTGAGCCGATGAGAATAGAGGAGCCAAAGAAATGTTTGATTAAGGGTGCAATTGATGAGCAGCCCAATGATATGAAATTATCTGTTTGTAGAAATATCGGGAACGGATCGAACCGAGTGGGGAAGAGGAAGATTTCATGGCAAGATCAGGTGGCTTTGAGGGTTTGAGTCTTTCTTCAATTACAGTAGATCCTATATATTTTGGTCGGCTGGGAAAGCTTGAATTGCCTTACCTTGCAATGGTTATTCTCATTCTTCCTTTTCCTTGGTAGGTTTTTTTTTTTTGGTATAGGAAAATAGTTTTATATTCTGATTATATATATTATACACATGAAATGGTGGAAAATGATGTTCAGGAATCAGATTTGTGTTCACTATATCTCTTGTTTAGTCGGCATAATTGCCGGCATTCTGTTCTAAAGACGGATGAAACAAGAAAGAAATTTGGATTCTTGCAACAACTAGAGTTTAGAATTGTCGTCCTAACATTGCTTTCCCTCGTTAACTCTTTGGTTGCTA
>JAESVK010000748.1:67295-86912 GCA_017140935.1 Hamamelis virginiana
AATTGTCGTCCTAACATTGCTTTCCCTCGTTAACTCTTTGGTTGCTAAACGGCGTGGAACAAGGGTTGTAGTTTAACTAACGCTTACTTTAGACTTCCTAAAAACCATGGGAAAAGAATTGGAAACTTGGAATTCTTATAATGGGTTGGGGTTTAAGACTGTAGCTGTTTGTAGAAACTCTCAACTTTCTGTATCTTTTATATTAACTAATGTCGCTCTTATTTACTTTCATTCTGGTGTAATTGAACAATTGAAGCCTAGTTTTTTTTTTAAATGTAAACTTGGAATTGGAATTACAGTCATTACTTTCCTCGTAAGATTTCGAGTTTTCTTTTTCTCGTGATTTCCGATGATTCAGTTGTCGTTATCATCTTGACCTTGCTGTAGAAGACAAGTCTGTTTTGCTTTACTTCTTCAATGGAGTGGGACCTTGTTTCATTGTTGATCCTTTTATATTATAATTGTAGTGGAGGAAGAGCAATGGCCATTAATCAGGTTAGTGTTTGTTATGTTTTTGGTGGGAAACTTGTGGGAGAAAATGTTCTGGGGCCCTGCTTGATGTGATGACTGTTGCTTATTATGCTTTCTTTTTTGGTATTTGCTTAAAGAGCAACTAGTGGTTTGAACTTTTAAAGTAAGCCAAGTAATGGGCTGCTTGTGCTTCTCTCTATAGCAAGGACAACTAGAGCTTGAGGTTGTGATTGCTTGATAGAACAAAAACTCCATTCAATATCTATTTGTTCATCTGTGGAGAACTATAAAGATTAGGAATCAATTGGCCTAACAACTAATCCTGTGCAACCCCAGAAACAAAAAACAAAAACTAAAAAAACCCTGTGTGTTATTTTACAAAAGCAGTCTCCAGAGAAAAATCCTCTACATGGACCATTCCACCCAGTGACAATCAAGACAGTTACAGCTATAATCTCTTTTCAAGTACAAAGAAGATAATTCTCATTTCCAGTTCCAGTTTTATTATGATATGATTTTTGGGAAAATTACTTGATCCCGTGTGGTATTGACGAAAAATACTTTACACTTCTGAATTATCAATTGTGATACATTGATTTCCTATACTAAAAATTTGCGGCAGATTATACTTTTCTGTCAACTAATCGGATGTCTGTCTAACAAAAAGAAAGTTAAGTGCATTCACACTTTCACAAATATTAAGTAAAGGTATGAATGTAAGTGTCTTTCTTTTTGTTAAACAGACATCTAATGGTGCAATCTGTTGTAAATTGATAGTTCAAAGGTGTTGCAAATTGGTAGTTCAAAGGTGCATAGTATTTTCCGATTATATTACGGAAGATCAATCCGTAATTTTCCCTATAATTTATATATACATATCAATTACAACCACTTTGGTTGGATTGAAATGGTGATTGATATACAGTTTCTAGGCCTGGATTTAATGGAACGAGATGTTCTGAATCTGAAATAAGGTGAAATCTAGATATAAGGGTTGATATGAGATGAGTAGTCACGGATTCCTGCACCTTCCCACCCCATCCATTCCTCCCACAATTCCCAATCTGAATCGTACATTCCTCTCATAGTCAGCTCGTCTTCGGCCACGTCATCACAACCATTGTAGAGGTCAGTTGCAGAGGATTCACCCCTCAAGTTGCCTATCACAATCTGCATTCACATCACAATTAGTGAGTCTATAAAAGAATCAGGAAACAGTGGGGTCTGATATTATGAGATAACGAAGGAATTGGATGTGAAAATGTACATGGTAGGCTTCGTTGATTTGGTGAAATTGAACTCCACAATTACTTCCTTTGCATATATCTGGGTGGTACTGCAAATAAAGAAGGGACAGTCATCAACTCCTTGAAAGGTTACTGCAGATTTTTGACAAAAAAAAGAAAGGTTACTGCAGACACTCCAAATACACAAAAATTTGACCTCATATTTTTGGCTAAATAGAGAAAATTTTGTAATTGGGAATGAAAAAATCATCACAGTTGAATGAGTTCGACCCATGTAATTTCAGGACTAATTTGGGATATTTTCGATCAAAATGTTTGAATGGTAGCAAGGCTTCAGACAATGTTTTTGGCATGCTTAAAAATTCCAATCATAAGGCCAATATTGATCAGCTGATCGAGTTGATCTTTTGAGGGAGCAATTCTGTTTGGTTTGGAATTGAATTGATTTAAATCAGTTCTGCTAAACTTGAACAAGAATAAAACTAACTTGTACTTAGAATCAAACTGAATTGAATCGAGATTAAATTGGTTTGGTTCAGTTCTTGATTTGATGATATTACTTAAATCTACTCTTAATTAATTAATGGGTATTTTCAATTTTGATAAATAAATAAAATATTATTTTAAACTTAATGGTACTAAAACGAATTGTGAACTAAATTTCAGAATTTTCTGTAATTTATTCAGAACTTAATTCTTCCATAAATCAAGCAAAAGGAAGAAGAAAAGAAAAAGTAAAGGAGAAATACATCTGACAACAAACATATCAGAAATTAAAAACCCAATCAAGAGCTGTAATAAAGAAGAGAGAGAGATGAGCAGTGAGTGAACCTGAAGAGCAAGTTGGCGAAAAGCTTTCTTGACCTCAGACTCAGAGGCACCAGGTTGTATTTGAAGGGTTCTGTACTGATCCATTAGGCTTGTTTTTGCTGAAGAAGAAGCATCATAAGAACAAGAGCACACCCTTCTCTTTGACATGTTTTTTCTGAGCCTGAAACCGCAACTCTGAGTCCATGAAGTTCCATTGAAGCTCACCATCCCAACAACCTTTGCCATCTTCTTCAAAATTTTCTTAATCACTCAATAAGATCTCCCCATAAAAACATAAATAAATCAAGAAATGTATAGATTTATATTTCAGGAGAAGAAAAAAGCAGACCCTCAGTGAATAGAGCAAAGTTTTGCAGGCATAAGTGTCTGCCTGCAAATATATATACACAGGAATGGAATTTGAGAGGGAATGCATAAGTGTATGCTGCAAATATATATTACAGAACCGATGCTGTAAGGATGTCCTTATGCTTCTTAGCTCACTTTCATTCGAAGAGGTATTTTAAAAAACCGACCATTGGATTAAATAATCTTTATATGTATATCATGTATACAAAAAAATCATAGTGATTCAATATTTTATTTTCAAAATACAGACATTTAAATAACTCTGTGGACGGTAAATACTGTCAAAGTGTTTCACGTTTATATTTTGAAAACCGATTGTCTGATCATTGTAATTTTTGACAAACATGACATTCATAAAAAGATTGTATAATCAACGGTCAGTTTTTTAAAATATCTGTACTACAACTCTCAGAAGGGGTGTATTAACAATAAGTTAGGTAACAACATTCTTACGTATACAAAATACACACACACACATATATATATACACTGAATTGATAGCATCAGGCCGGCCTGAAGCTAGCTGCATCCGGTCACTCTCATTTAGGAGGTAATGCAGGTCACGATTTCACATTTCGACCGTTGGATTTTCTATTCATCCAGTACTTATCATGACTGCAAAAAATTACAATGATCCAACGGTTGGTTTATGAGAAAACTGACTTTGAAAAAAACTGAAAAAAAACTACCATTTTTTATTTTTTTTGGTTGCCAAATTTGGTTTTTTTGGAGATGCTCTTAGCCACCAAATGATTGATATGCACTTCATCTACAGTCTACACACAGCAGTAGTTGTAAAATGTGAGAGGGGATGAGTGGTGTTTGGTTTGTACCAAACCCAGTGGTTGTTGACTTGTAGGGGTGGTTGGTGGTGGAGTCTGTTCTTATCCGAATCCGAATGGGAGTTGTGTAGATTTCTGTTAACTGCAATAGCCTGTTGGGATGTGAGGGAATGCGGAAAGAAAATGAATGCGTTGCTTTTATTTTCTTCTACAGATTGAAATTGCTCTATATTTTCAATGAACGTACGCAAACCGACAAAGACGTCGCAACTGCTTCTTCAATCCCATCAACCACCTATTCACGGAGGTTGTGAATTCTGACACCACTCAAATAATAGAGCGTTTGATATTTTTTTGGAGTACCAACAAAACATACACATCATCTTCCCTCTCTTTCTTTTCTTCCTTTTTTCTACCCTCGCAAGTCGCATCTAGCTAGGCACCCCCTCTCTCTCTCTCTCTCTCTCTCTCTCCAAATAAGTAAATATCATTTACTATTTTTTTTTAATTATGTGATAAATTTGAAAATCTGACCAATTGAAATTTCAAGATCAATTTAATTTATTTTTATTTTAGCATTGTTTAGACATAACACAATTTTTTCGAACAAAATATAAGTTAGTTTATATAAAATTGGATAGCAGAAAAAGATCACACCGAACTCGAACTTATTTTCAGAGTTTCCAAACTAACCTTTAGTTTCATACATACCAGCTGGTTTCAAATTATTCACTTTTCATAACTGCCTTTATGGAATTGTACCGAGCCGAATTTATAAAACATATAATATTTTATTGGGTGATTCTATTGCCACACATCCACATTGCTAGTGGCACCTACTAATTAATAAAAATTTATATTACTATTGTACGTACATGTAAATTTACTATTAAGGATAATATTACATAAATAAAATAAATCATATTACTTTCTGCACCCACTTTTTTTTCTACGTTCATATATTTTCCATAAACCCTAATTTCACAAATATTTACACTCTCGTATAACTTTTTAAAAATTCTAACAAAAAAGTGTGTTTATTGATCAATTAATAATGTTGTGATCATGTAAAATGATTCCAATAATGAAAATGTACAATTTTTTTTTTTTTTAAGTATGATTCCTTTTTTTTTAAGTTGTTTTAATTTCAAGTTCGTGCTTTTGTTCAACTTTGCAATATTGTATATCAATCAATTTTGAGATAAGGGTAATTGAACATATCACTATGTTTAGTTACCCCAACCGAACATATAAAAATATTCAAAGGATATTGAACATTACAAAATGTTCAGTAGAATATCATTCTATATTCAACAGTCAGCAAAACATATTTAGAATATTTAGCACACCAAGTTAGAACATATTACAGAATGGTTGGCCTACTTCCTTTTTATAGAGTGAATAAAATAAGCTTCTTTGTGGATTTAATAGCAGAATGGTTGGGCTACTCTCTTCATGAAGTGAAGAAAACAAGCTCATTTTTAAATTAAAAAAAATTTAATTTAATTTAAAAAAAAGGGCATTTTGTTATTAGGTGGGTCAAAAAACAAAAAAAAAAAAAAAATGTTTTAGGATTAGTTGAGCTATGATTAATTTGGATATTATAAAGGGTGTAGGTAGCAAAAATTATATTTTAAAATTTTATTGGTGGGCATGGATAGAAAGTGAGTGTCACTAACAATACGAGTGGATGGCAATAGAATCAATCTATTTTATTATAAAGAAATAAAAAGACTGTACATTTATATCCTCTAATAAATTTTAACATTTACAAAGTAGCCTAACATATTAAAGACACCATGTCTTCGTAGAGGGCGGCAGTTTCAGCAGAAACGGCAAATCCTTACCTCACTACAAATGATGTGGAATCTGCAGGAAGTTGGGAGGATGTTTTGGTGGCCAGCATTGATGAATGCAGCAAGTGACACAATCAGAAAAACAAATAGCACCTGGTTCAGGAAGAGCGTGATGGAAGAAAAGTCAATTCTGCTATAAGGCTTTAAACAGAACTCCACTTATTTACCACAGCAGACGATGGAAGAGTTGGTTTGGCTTGATAAATCCATCACCATCATCATCATATATGACAATAAATGAATAAAACAAAAACAGTCTTGCATTGTATTCTTGAAGAAACAAGGAATCGGTTTTGGAATGTTTTTCAAGAACAGTTCCAAGCTAGAAACATGTTCTCAAAAAAAAGGTCAGAAATTTTAAGAACACATCATTTTTCTTAAACAGAAAACAATTTTTTTTAGGATACAATAAGCTGTTTCTAGGAGTTCTCAGGACACTTTTTTTGGACTTGTTGCCTAGTAGTGTGTGCGGGTCGGTTGGAGGAGGGTGGAGGGTAAAACCGCCAACCAACCCATCCTTGACGGGTGGCTAATCATCCTAACTGCTAACCGACCCGCACACCTTAATAACCAGTGGGTTTATTGAAAAAATTAGAGGATTTCAACCGGCGGGTGGGCGGATCAATCAATAATAAATTTTTTTATAGACACATAAAATTTCTAAACTCATTTAAACAAGCAAAGACACATCAAATTCGTATCTAACAATACAATTTTGTGTTTTTTAATGATAAAACTATAATTCTCATGGGACTCCTCTATAAACTATTTAAACATAAATATAAAAATTAGAAAAATGATGTAAGGCACATAAATTGAAAGTATATACATATTAATATAAATAAGAAAAATGAATTAGGGAGGCACATTTATATATATTTGACAATATTGGAATGAAATTCTGCTCAAAATTTACAGGAACTCCCAAAGCAAAATGGATGAAGAATGTTTATCAATTGAAAAAGATAATAAACAAAATAGAAATGCCTATCAATTGGAAAAGATAATAAACAAAATAGAAAGAGACATTTCATATGTAGATAGATATGATTCCACTCGCATTTGAACATTGAATATGATGAAGAACAAACACATCACCACTTTATAACATAATTTTTGAATGCTCTGGAGGATCTATCCAACATTTTACAGAGCAATTTGATGACAAAGAAATAACTATAAATTTATAACATGTGTTTTGCTTTTGACTTTTATGGTTTATTCTTTCTAACTTTGTTAACATGTATTTTAAAAAAAAAAAAAAATTATAGTAAATATCTTAAATCATTTTATGTAAATTTATTATTTATATATATAAATATATTTATATATAAATGTTGACGGATGGTGGGTCTTGAGCGGATTTTAGTATTGAAACCCACCAACCAACCCGACTCATAGAATTTCTATTTCATCCACCCGACCCCACCCGTCATGAGATATATAACCACGGATTGCGGGTTGGTTCGATTGGGATCGGGCGGGTACAGCAGGTTGGACGGGTTTTTGCACACCCCTATTGTTGCCAAAGATGTTCTCAACTTGTTTTCTAAGGAACCATTTAGATTTGTTTTTTTGTAAGTACTTATTTGCTTTTTTAAAAATTTTCTAAGAAATTAGATATTGCAAATTTTTAAAATTGCAAATAAGTACTTATAAAAAATAAATCCAAACGGTGCCTAATTTTTTGTGACTAACATGGCCAAACAGGCCCTAATTATTCATGATTCTAATATATATATATATATATTTTAATTCCCTAACTTCCTTGTATTCCCTGCATTAAGCGTTCTCAAACCTATAAAGGATGGGAAAGAAAATCATTAAAACCACCAACCAGACTAATTTCCAGGTTTTTAGATAATTGGTTGTTTTTGACGTCCCCTCATCAAACTCAAAATTTTCTAGAAAATCTTGAGTCCCAATAGATTACAGAGAGAGATCTTCACGACTCCAAACCTAGACCTGGAGTGAAAAGCAATACCTTCTGAAGATTACAGGAGTCCAGTTTTTCATCCTTCGGCACCTCTGAAAATTAATTAATTTTCCAAGGAGGATGAACCTGATCCATCTACAGCTGCGTCAACATTTTCCTTCATTTTCTCGTTTGCTTCCTTGGCTCCTACTTCTGCATCATTTACCTTTTGAGCAGCCTCTGGCAATGGCAGGATGATTGGAGCTGAGACAGTTCCAGCATTTTGGCTAAGTTCCTGAACCCTGGCCAAGTGCTTCTTCCCCGACCTATGGGTGGTCATTACCACTTCAGAGTAGGCCCCAATCTGACACAGTTCACACCAAAACTTAAATTTTTTCACTTTCTTCTGCACTTTCTGCGCTACTTCCTCCCCGTTTTTCTTCTTCGAATCTTCTGCGTCCTGCTTTTTCTGCAATGGTGGCTCATTATTTTTCTTCTCTAAATCTCCTGCTTTCTGCTTTTTCTGCCTCAGTGGCACATCTTTTTTCTTCTCCAAATCTCCTGCTTTCTTCGTTTTCTGCACCGAAGCCTCCTCAGTTTTGTTAACTCGAAATGATTCCTTTGCAAGTTTTACCACCTGCTCCGAGCTAGTGGTGCCAGTGGTCTCGGCGAGTTTGGTAGGCTTTCCAGTTTTCTTTGGTACGGTGCTGGAGTTCTTGCCTGTCTTCTGAGCTCTCAATCCTGCTTCCTTGCCCTTGTGCCTCTTTCCTTGCAGATGTTCATTCAGACCACGCTCGCTTGTAGCAGTAACCTGACACAGAGCACAACTCCACTCCTCCTTCGGTTTCTTCTTTGATCCAACTGAAGGAAGCTCACTAGCACCTACTGCAGGTGGTGTCACAGCTTTACGCTTTGCTCCAGAAATATTTGGTTCGGGCTTAGCCTGCAACAGAATACTCAAACACAATCCATAACTGGGTACTCATGTAATGCTAATCACCCGGTGAATGGTGAAAACCATGCAGGGTTTCCCATTGTAAACACCACTCTCTTTTATAACAATGGTGTAAAATAAACATCTCACTAGTCTTAGTCGGACTTAATCAAACTATTGCAAAGTTTGCAGTAACTTAAACATTTTGCTGTATCTAGAATTTCTGTTGACTGAATACCATACCAACACTCGCTGAAAAGTTCAGAAAGATCCTAACAACTAGCAAGCAGATTCAGATCCAATGATTACTGCAATAAAGCAATGAAAGATCCTAACAACTAGCAAGCAGATTCACATCCATTCAAAAAATTAATAAGACTAAAAAGAAGTCCCAAATAATACTATGATACTCATATGCTAAAAAATATCAACCACTGGCAAACCAAATTGATTGTATTTGATGAAAAAAATAAAAAATAATAAAATATAAGTTCAGAAAGCCTTCATTTTTTATTAGGCGCATGCCACCATAAATGTCTTGCACTTGGTGCACAAGGCCCATGGGATTTTAAGCTCTAAGGCAGTATCTTGAAGAATTTACTTTAATATGTGCCTCATGTATGCCACACAAGCACCTTGAAACTAGGCTTACTGTACCATATAGAGTTTATAAGAATCAGACTATCAAATGAAACCCACTAGTGCACAACAATCATCACATCCAACCTTTCAAAATCACACTCCGGGAAGAACTCTCATCTCTCAAAAATTTTATTTCCTTTTTCAGGGGGAGGGGACGTGAAGTTGATTAGCACCAAACCTAGCAAACCAGACAATTAACGCTGTGGTGACAATTGTGGACCATATAATGAAACATTCACTTTTTTTTTTCTCTTTTAATATCAATTATATATACCATCAAGTACATAACAGAGTTATTAAATCATATCCAAAAAGAGTAAATTCAATTCTTAACACAAAATGTACATAAAGAATAAGAATATTAACTACGTAAAAAATAATGATCTAATATAAATTTTCTAAGTTCATCAGGTAGCTCCATATCTTGGTTTATTAACCCTTAATATCAACATAGAATATTGCATGCATATTGTTATGTTTATGTCATATCCGGCCATAACACTAAAGGAAAATTTTCTAAATGGAAAAAACTTCTAACCAACCATTACTGTAGTTTTCTTCAGCAAGCACCCAAAAAAGAACAGGAGTTCCTTTCATCAATTTAAGTCCCATATATTTACACAAACAAAACAAACTCCAAGTAAATCAGTAACATGACGTTTCCTTGTTTAATAACAATAAATTTCTCCTAAGGTTTTTAGACCTCGAAACCATTTTATTTTATTTTTTCATATTCTAATGTTTTTAATTATCCAAGTAGACCTGCACAAGTTCTCAAATCAGTTGTTTATAAGTAGAATTCCTACAATAAATACTATAGAGGTTTTTTTTTTTTAAAAAAGAACAGACTAAGATCGAAAATAGGCAGAAATAAGTTCATTATTATAATTAATTCACTGACATTGGTTTAAACTGAAAACATAGGAATTGACAAGATTTAGGGTTCAAATCATAAATTTTAGAACTTGAAAGATAATCGTAGTAGTCTTATAAAAAAGATTCATACCTATGATGCTAATAGCTTTAGTTAAGATTCAATTTAAATTATAGGATTCAACTTGTAAATCATAGGACTTTAACAAATATGGTCTTCATAATCACATTTGTCAAAATCTTAAGATTTACGATTAAAAGCCTACAAATCTTAACCAAACAATTTGAATCATAGTTACAAATCCTTCTTAAAAAATGCCTTTGATTCTCTTTATTAATTTACAATTTATAATTTGAACCTCAAATACTATCAAATCTTACGTTTTAAATTCATACTAAGGGTAAATGTTTTAATTAAAATTATAGAGCTTTAATTATGCCTACTTTTTAACAAATTATGTTTCTTATCAGTTAAATTGTAAAGAAGTCAAAAAAAAAAAAAAAAGGAAGATTACACTTGCATGAAATTTGTAAAGACTTGAGTTGTTACTATAGAAATTCCACTTCATAATTTTTTTAAAAAACATTAAAACGTGCACATAGACAAAAAAGAAAATAGAAAAAAGCACAGCGATCAAAATTTAAAAAAACAAAAAAAACATTTAACTTTTTAGAGTTCTCGTATACATGTAAAGCACAACATGGTATAAAACCACAAGTTACAATGAATCGTCGATCAGTGCCCAAAAATACAACAAAGAAAAGAGGCATAATTGATGGATTTATAGATTTTATAAATATATGATGGTTGAATCAGATTAAATATAAAAAAGACAAATCTCATTAAGATTTCCATTTTGTTTGTCAAGGTTAACTTTTTAGAAGTTAACTTCTATGCTTGCATGCAAATTAGAAAACATTCTAGTGGAAGTGATATTCTATGGTGGTGAAACAGACTAAACATGTCAGTGCATGATGGACTTATCAACATTATAGGATACTCTGTCTTTCAAAAGTTGACGCTTTATACTTTTTTTCCATTTTTCTGTATGCTTTAAGTTCTTGTAGGATGTTTTTAAAAAATCCCGCAATTTATGATTTGCATATGTTTTATAACTCGAGATGGAGTTGACAACCACCATGAAAATACTATCATATTTGAAATCTTAAGCAACTGACAAACAAAAAACAAATGGCAAATTCATTCTTCTATTCAAAAAGAAAAAATTTGATCCTTTACTTTATAACCAAGCTAACAGTTTGTCAACCAATTGAGCATTCAAAATCAATAGCCATGATTCTACAAGTAAATACTACAGTTCCACCATGTTAGAATCCGAAGGAATATCTCATGAGTAAAGAATACAACTCAACAAAGCCATAAATAGGGGTGGCAAACATTGACACAAAACCAACATGATTAAGATAAAATATTTTATTAAATAAAGAAAGATAGGAAACTTACATAGAAACCCTCGTACAAACTTTAATATTCACCAAAAGAAAGCATTATTCACAGACACACTCAGTGTCCCTCTCTAGCACTCTTCTCTGCTTGTCCAATACTTGATGCCTAAAACAATTGACTTAGCCCCTCATTATATAGACCAAATCCCTGACTTCACCAGCAGACTTCAAACATTGTCTAATAATTGTTAAGTCTAAAACTAAATAAAGACAAACTACATTTCTTACCTATTAAATAAAAGAACAAAGGTACCATACACCTTTTGACCTTTTATTTAATAGGATAAGGATAAGTAGGTTACTTTTATTTAGCTTTAGACTTATCTTTATTAGACAATGTTTGAAGCCCATACGTGAAGTCCAGTGTTTGGTCTATATAAAGAAGATGAGTTAGTTATTTTAAGCATCGACTATAGAAGAAGCAGAATGTCCGTGAGTAGTGTTTTTTTTTTTTTTGGGTGAATATCAAAGTTTGTACGAGTGTATTTAAGTAAGTTTCCTGTTCTTTTTTATTTGATAAAATATTTTATCTTAATCGTATCAACTTTGCGTTGGTTTTGTGTCGATGTTTGCCACTACTAGCCTTAATCCCAACTATATTGGGTTACTGGGTTAGATACATGAATATTGCCAACCCCAACATGTTGTTGGTCATATTCATGGGGAAAGTTAGTCTTAAAATCTTCCTATTATTTAGAATTCAGGAATACCCACTATCATCTAAAAAATAACCCCAGATTCACTGTCTGCACCAGCTAAGAATGAGATGCTATAGAAAGATTTACCTTACTGGGAGCATTAAAAACTAATGCTTTTCAAGAATGTGATAGATTTGAAATGGGAAAACCTTGGTCAAAGTAAATACCACTTAGAACGAGTCAACCTTGTCTTCAAAAATTCCTTTTTCTCACGCATTTCAAAACATGGGGAATAATAAAGTCATAGAATCTTCCTTTAGGACCATAAGCACTGGCTCATCAACCTTGGACATGATTTAGGAGTGAACCAAATTAAGCAAAATTTCCTAGAAAAACATAGCTAAATGTTGTGTGTAAGATCACAATGCACAGGAGGCTGAGCAATTCTAAGTTCTCTCCGCACGACATATAGTAGGCAATTTCTTTCATCTTTGGACCAAGCGATCCATTGTAAGGATATTGTTAGGTGCAGGTCTCCAAAGAAAGATAATTATTAATAGCAGAAGGTAATGGACATGAGCCAAGCAACATCTGGTCATTCAAATTTCATGGTGTTCTTCCAATTTAAGGCTAGCCAAGAGAATGAAAGTGTGGACTAAGTTGCACAGGTTCTCTAAAGGATTACACTTGCTTGCAAT
The DNA here is from genome assembly GCA_017140935.1 of Hamamelis virginiana. NCBI lineage: Eukaryota > Viridiplantae > Streptophyta > Magnoliopsida > Saxifragales > Hamamelidaceae > Hamamelis > Hamamelis virginiana. The sequence goes on from JAESVK010000748.1 coordinate 79,998, forward strand.
TCCTAGGGCAGTTTACATGGAAAGGAATTGATGAATTATTTATAATAAAAAATTCTATGCAAAATAAATCAAAGATAAAATCCAAAAGTATACTTAATTCTAGACTTCAAATTTCAGGGAGTTTATTATCATTTCTCTCATCTCTTTTTGTTTAGACCGGTCCACTTTCTTTGTTAACATTTCAGGTATTTTTAACTCCTATCTCTAGTTTCTTCCCACTGTTGTATGTCAGCTACTGTTTATTGTTCTTTTTTTAATGAACTCCTTGCATACTTTCTTTGTTATGCAACAGCCCTCTTGGTTTGCGATTTCGAATGGGAACCACCGAAAAAGTTGAGTTAAGAGAAAACAGCACAAAGAAAACAACCAATCACAACAATTTACGTGGTTCGGCGTAAAGACTACATCCACAGGCGAAGGAGGCGAGAAAATATTCACTATGAATGGAGAAGTCGTACAATACAGCTCTCAAACTTACAAAACCCCTATATTTCATCTATTCCCTCCAAGTCCTCAAAACAGGCCCTTTTATAACAAGAAGAAACCTTCAGAGAAGTATCAAACACAGTTGGGTAGACAAACTGGTTCTCAGGTTGCAGGCAAGTTGAATTTGAGACACTCGTATAACAAATTTCCACCTTGGCTTGAATTCAAACAATTCCTATACTACAGAAACTCTCCCCAACCCTTATTCAATAGGGTAATCACTCCAGGACAACAACAATTGCACCAAACAACAAAATTAATATAACAGTGAACCTTTCAAATCAGAGCTTTCAGTTTTACAAGGATCTTTTGGTGAGGCATGTTGGAACCTACTCCAACAATTGTTCAAAATAATGGTCACTTTTCCATTTGGCTGAAGGCCACAGCAAACACAACTCAAGCAGTGTTTATCCTTTGATCACATGGAATATTAAGAACATTATTTGGGTTTAGCACTGGTGTAGCAAAGGAAAGTAATCCGTTAACTTGATTTCTTCAAATAATGTTGAAAAGCCACCTAAAACTAGAAGAAAAGGCTATAGTGAGGGAGCTTTGCTATGAGCTCCCCACTTCAATATGTATATCATGTAATGGTTTTTGGTGCATGTGACTACCTAGATTGTGGGACTTCACATAGTAGCACCACTAAAACTACTTAGCCAAACAAATTAGCATTCATACACATGAGGCTCAAAGTTACTTCGACCTTAGCAAATAATTTTGTTGACCAATCCCACCAGTTAAATTTTAACCTTGGCATATAATGTGTTTAAGGCTTTAAGCTAACGAGGTCAAACACATCAAGGAGCTTAAATAACAAAACTACTATAAGCAGGCAGTCAAAGAAAGAGCAACCACAGAATCAGCTCCTTAAGATCAGCAAAGCTATTAATCGGAGAAGAAAGCCCAAGATTATATCACCAACAATGGCAACAAAAAACAATCCAATTTTTTTTCTTAAGAAAAAAACAACAATAAAAAAATCAGGTCTGTAATCAAGGAATGCAGTCGATGAAGCAGTCTTACAGGTAGGAAACATATGTGAGAGTGCGCTTGTGCATGCTCACGCACACACGTGTACAAATATACGTAATGTATATATGTGTGAACAAGGTTGGCATGACAGTGCTGCATAGCTATCATGGTCTACATAAGACAACGTAACCTTACAACAGTAAAGTATATAGGCCCGCCGCATATGCACAAGGCAACCTTCTCCAGGTAAACCAGCAAATGAAAAATCAGTACCATAGGATCAGCAAAGCATTGATGTAGATTATTCTGGGCCCAAATCACAATAACGATGCTATAACAAGATGTTGTAGCAAACCATTGTAACTACAGTGACTAGACAAATAATCTCTTCAATCAATGACTATGATGCCCCTTTAGGGTTGACTTTTGATATGCTGGTCCAGAAGAAGACCGGCTACCGCATGCATATGTAGCAAGCCTAAATACTTGTCACATGTCAAAAACAGCATCACTCGAAAGCAAAACTGCCTATGCAACACATCAGTAAGATTTTACCTACACAAGCACTGATATTTCTTAGCAATTATTCCAACTTTAACATTAAAAATTAGGATTTTATTTATTTACAAAAGGAAAGCCAAAAAGAGGAATCATAGAATGAGGTCTTTGTTGATAACTTTTAATTTTCGTAACATGGATTTTTGTTAGAAATTCTTCATTTCAACATTTACAGTCCCTTCTTTGTGGGCCAAGCGAAGTTGAATTAGATGCTTCTTATATCTGGAATCCAGGTCAGATGCATTAGTAGTAATCATATTATATTATCTTATTTCCACTTTCTCTAAACTGGCCAGGATGGGGAGGTTTTCCAAAGAAGAACTTCTAGTCCTTTTATAGAGCTAAACGCGTGCATCTCCCATAATTTAAATCAAGCAACGGCCAGAGGTGAACAGACTAATATCTTCAGTTGGATCAATAATGGGAACAGTGGTCCTTAGAAAATTTGTCTCATTTGTAAAGAAATCAAAGACATGTCTTTTAAGTTACATGTGTCCATTTGATGGATTCCTAAGTCCAACAATTTGAAAGCACTCACTCTTGCCATGAGTGGAGCCGTTAAACAAGGAATTCTTCTTGAGAAATTCCATGCTTCTGTAAGATGCTTCTTGCTCATTATTGCCTCTAGTTTAGTGCTTTTTCATATTGTTAACTGTTTTGTTTCTTTTTTTGAAGAGGTCTCATTGGTGAATCAAAATTTATTAAAACCCACCAGCAAGAATATACCCAACCATTAGCCTCTTTCACAGCAGTTTCATTGCTTCATTAGGAAGCTCATGAAACAAATGAATTAGAGTCTGACCTATAGATGCACAATGTGCTGCGAGAATAATCAGAAATACTGTTAAGTTTATCTATAGATATGGTTAACAAAATTCACTTTAATAAATTTCATTTCCTATTATAAAGATTCAAACTCTCTACCACAAATCTACATAGCATCACTGTATTGATCATTCACAACGTGTATTTGTATAACCTTATTGAATTTAAACTCTATTTTGCTAATGAAAAATGAGAATAGGCGAAATGAGGAGTTGAGATGGATGAGAAATAAACCAAAAAAAATAAATATAAATATAAAAAAGGATAAACAATGAAAGAAATCTTCAAATGTCCGAGGTAGCACCAAATGACAACAAAGAAGGTAATATACAATACGGCTAACAGTATATCAGTTAAAGTAACTAAGTCCAAGTTAAAGCTTTAAAGGCACAACAAGAGGACAGCCACAGAGAACATAGGTCAAGGCCGTGAGTAAAGTTGCCATAAGCCCATGACTCAGCAGAAGATACAGTCCTACTGGACAAAATGGCAGAAAAAGGATTTGAATGGTCGACTTTAATAAGTCAAGATAAGTCTTTGTTCAGTTAATTCATGCAAAACAATAATAAGTTCATTAATAAGGTGGATTATAAAGGTGAACTTTTATAATGTATAAATACATTGAATGCCTAAATAACACATGCATATATGTTTGCATACATACAAACATACAATCATAAGTATACATGTATATTTGTATAAGCAGTGCATATTTTGAATGTACCAAGAATATGAATTACGCAGTAATTTAAAGCCATTTTAATGCTACCAAGGTGCAACATATATGTTAGCATGCATGTATGTTGTGTAGGTATGGAGAAAGACAAGCAATGCAGTAATTAGAAGAAACTACAAAAAGCTACTTTAAATGCTAGCAAGATGCTAACGAACATGGATCCAGCACAAAAATATCTATTAAAGAAACCAGGCAGTTAGAACTTACGAAATCATATTTTTCCCTTTTCCCATCATTTTATCAGTTTATGGGAAATATTGACCAGCACTCCAGTTGTAGCTCATGGATTAAAAGAGCTGACTGAAACTGAAAATGACATACGTGCACCAAAAACCAGAGGTAATTATAATAGTGACCAAGAATTCCCTTCAATGCATTGATAACAACTCTTACCTCGGAAAGGTATACACAGAATTGCAGACCAAAAACCATAAATCTAATAAGAAAGCCCCTTATCAGAAACAAGCTTTAAGGAGATGAAAAAGACAATATCACAGATAAATTATCATCTATTTTAGGCCCTATGAATAGATATTCCATCTAATTTGCAGTTAACCAAATAAAGAAATAAATTATAAAAACTGAAAAAAAATAAATCAGAACTTTTTGGCATCTAATAAAATCACCAAAAGAAGAAAAATAAACTGACCAGAAAAATCAATTTCTCCTTGCTGGCCTCCGAGAAAGGTTTTACCTCGGTCGGCTGAGGAGCTTCCAAAGAGCGTTGAAACGGCGACAAATCCAATGCCATACTGCCGACTTCGCGGCGACCATAAAATGCGATTCTTTCCTCAAGAGACCTACCCAATCTTTCCTCAAGCGATCGGCTTATTCTTTCCTCAAGCGAACCACCATCAGGTTGATTCAACAATGGCATCCTCTGTTCGAACCGCGTTGACGAAGACGGAGACGGCGTCGTATAAAGCGACAACCCTTCCGCCCTTCCAAGCGCTAGTGCTCGCTCGAATATCAGTTCCCTCCGTACCTCTGCTTCGAGTATTCGCTTTCTTGCGATCTCCGTCACAATGATCTCTTCTCTGATCCTCTCTTTCTCGAGCTCGCGCTGTATCGCTTCTCGCATATCGCCTGGGTGTCGCATTAAGTCATTTCTTCTGAATTCAGTAGTACTTGAATAACTAGCTGAAACGCAGCAGATTAATAAAATCAGATCAAACAACAGAAGTCCTCTATTTGGTTACTGAGAACAAAAAAAGAGTACGAAAAGAAAAGAAAAGTTTCCATGTTTGAATCTTAGATCCGCCACTCACTGTTTGAGACAACCATTATCATTTAGGAAAAAAAAAAGAACTGTTTGTTCAGTTTCTCAGGAAGCTAACGGAAAGTTAGGGAATTAGGGACTGTAAACTGACCTCGGAGCGCTTGTTCGGTGAAGTAGCTGACGCTCGATGGAGGAGGAAAGAAGGTCGGAGGTCTGTCATCGCCTGCTCGAAACTTGAATTCCATGGTGCGATAAAGAGAGAAAAATCCAGAGAGAGGGAGAGAATAAATAGATAATGGTTTGGGTAATATCTAGGGTTTTTGAGGTATGGCTATGGCGACTGTTGAAAAAGAAAGGGGGAGTGGAGCCTTTGACTGGATTGTGATTTTCGTAAAGATAGAGGTGAAATTTTGAGGGCCAGTCTGAAGAGCGTGGGGAACCGGATGTGTGTCAGAGTGTCATGTTGCGTCGTATTGTGCGTTTTTGGGTTTTCATTTAGTACGCACACAGCCCACCGAAATTTAGTAGAGCCAACTTCACTTGACTTAAAATGCCACGTGAGACGCACATGGAATTTCCATTATTAAAACAGATGGTAGCCCAATTTTGTCATACATGTAAATAAATTTTTAACAATTTGTCTAATATTGCATAATTAAAAAGTTTATGTCCGAAATTAAAATTTCCTCCAAAGATACTGAAGTATAGATAACGGTGAAAAAAAAATTTGTAGTAAGTGGATATAGTTGGTGATGTGGCGTGACTGTACTGGTGAACTACCGTTAAATGTTTTGGTGAATTTCGTACTGGATTTCTTTTAGTGGCATAGTGTACGCATGCGTGTAAGAAGCATGTCATCGATCGACACGTAATAAAATTGAGTGCACCAATGACAATTTTAAAATTTAAAGGCGCCAAGTTGAAAATTAATTTGGACAGGAAACTGCGATGATGATAACAAGACGAAAATGAAAGGCGGTAACTTTTTAGTGATTTGCTTTTTACTGCGTATATGGACTGAAGGCAGTTGTTTCGGTACCTGGGTCTTGTTAACTTGTATACATTACGAACACGTGGTCCAATCAGAAACGGAATGCGTATCTAAGGTTTGAATACGTGTCAAAAGATTAAATACGTGTGTTATCCAAACACGAACATGTGTACTTATAATGTGTACCGTAATGTCTCAAACATCAACGTCAAAAAAGTAAAAGACTTAAATTAAGGGTGATCATATGCGCGCTCCACGGATTCATACCAGCGCTCTTACTCACATAATATTATTGGTCAAATTTTTAATTTTACATATTTTTTATAAAAAGTTGTTTTAATATAAAGTGTATTTTTGTATAATCAATTTTTATTTAAAAAATCAATTGTTTGATAAAATACACCTCTTATAAATGTCATGATTGTCAAAAATTACGGTAATCCAACAATCGATTTTTAAAAAAACATCGACTGCAAAATAATGATATTTCGAAAAACAAAAAAAAAAAAACAAAAATCAAAATTTTCACAGAGCCAATTGCAAATTATATTTTTAAAAAATAATCGTTGGATTAGATACCCTTATTGTGAATAACATGTTTACCGAAAATCACGATGATCCAATTGTTAATTTTTTAAAAATATCTTAATTAAAATCTGTGTTTTTTATTATTATTATTTCTTCGAAATGTCACTATTTTGCATTCAGTTTTTTCAAAAATCGTCCATTAAATCACTGTGATTTTTGGCAGCCACGATATTAATAAAAGGGGTATTTTATCCAATATTTAATTTTTCAAAATATATTCTACAATTGACCTCATGGAAGTGCACTTTGTATTAAAATGAAAATTTTTTGTTTGAATGGAAATTTTGAAAATTTGACCCTTTATTATGTGAGTGGGAGAGCGGAAGTGAATCCGTGGAGCGCAAATACCATCTCCCTAAAATAATTGAAAACAAATTAAAGCTTGGAGATGTAATGCAATGTCATTGTGTTGAGTAATTTTTATAGAGTTAGTTGTAAAATAAATTTTGAAAAAATAATTGTTGAATTAAATATCCATTTTATGCATGTCATATGTATTAAAAATTAAAATGATCCAATTATTGATTTTTAAAAAAT
>JAESVK010000748.1:93750-104113 GCA_017140935.1 Hamamelis virginiana
CCCCCCCCCGCGAAAAAAAAATCTTTTTTTTTTCTTATATTTTTCAATTAACCAAACAAAAAATTAATTTTCTTAAATGAAAATCTATTCATTTTCAGCCAGAGAGAAGCTAATCCCGAGTTCTTACCAAACAATCCCAAATTAAAATTAAAATTTCAGTTTAATATTTGCATCTAAAAATTCACATTTATGATTTCTTTCATTTTCCAATATTTTCTCGGAAACCAAACAATCCCAAATTAAAAGAAATTAGGTTGGCAGATTCAGAAGTCTCGACGCTAGTAGTACCAGGATCGAATCGTTGTGTGTGGAGTGTAGCGGTCACTGGAGCTGTTCGATTCATGGAGTGTATTCCAGATCTGCTGGTAGTCGCCGGTGTGCTGCTGTTGGTAGCCAGATTTACACATTCCGAGTAAAGTATTCGAAGTTAAAGCCATCGCCGGTGTGCTGCTTTTGGCCAATTATCAATAAATAAATATCCATATACAATTTTTTTTTTTTTTTTTTTTATTTTTTCCTGAAAATGGAGATTAATAACTTTGAACTAGCAAGTCATTATTTTAGTTGACTACTTAACATTTATTATAGTCGGAAAATTGGACAGGAAGGATCAAATTTGAATGATCATTCGTTTTTAATTACAAATTAAACTACATATATCAAGGGGTTTGCCGTTTGCTTCTTTCCTGTTCAAGATTTGACGATTTTTGGTCATGCAAAACTCCCTTATGCTAGATTACGGTCACCTGAACTTGTTCTATAATTAATGTAACTTCACACTTGGAAGGAAGCCAGCTTTGTGAAAATGAAAGCAACTAATAATAGAAAGCATAGCCGCTACAGCTACCAACTGCATATGAAAGAAATGTAATTCACTAGTACAATTGTGAAAGAAGAAGCTATATTTCTGGAATACAGAGGAAAAAAAATTAATCTTGTAGAGGATATGAATCCCTTATGCCAGCTTGACATTTGCTTTTTCCATGTGTAGGGATTTAAGTTGTGACGCATATTATGTCACAAACCTTCTAATGATCTCATGAAGTAATTAATGGGCATTTTTTTTTTCTCAATAATACTGGATTATGCTAAAACCCCTTCTATCGGTTTATGTTGTGGGGCTTTCGTTGTCAGGCTGTATCTATTTTTAATTTCTTTACACATACATTGTCTCGATTTTTATATATTTTTGAAATGTACAGAAATTAAAACTGTATTATTCTAATAGATTATTTGATTTAAAAAATTTGATCTAAGATTCGTTCCAACAAACATGTGGAACCCGAATAGCTTCGGCCTTCGCTTACTGCAGGCTTCGAGGATTGGGATCGACATGGTAGTATTAGCTTGTTCCTTCTTCTCCAAGACTTTGCTTCTTGAAATCTTCTTATACAGAGAATTAGAGAGAGAGTGTAAAGAGAGAAGGTGAAGAGAGTGAGAGAGGATTCAACTTTGTTTGTTCCATCTAGTATAAATGTTCTAAAAATATTTCTACTCTTTCATTTTGGACGCATACTTATCCAAGACACACCAATAATATTTATCCACGTGGGGTCCAAGTGACTCATTCAGCATTACTGTAGGAACGCCACGTGTACGAACAGTGTCCTTTCCCACGAATTTAACATTACATAACATATGTTGATGAGAAATTACGACAGACATCTCAACATCGCCTACTAAATGGATGACGAATTACGATCCGAGTCAAGACCCAGCCCAGACTGGGCCGAGTTGACTCACGAGTGCCTAACTAACATCCTCAGCCGACTCACCTTGTCCGACCGATGGACGGGACCCATGCTTGTCTGCAGTTCGTGGCTACGCGCCTGCAAAGACTCATCTCTACACTCGGCGTTGGATCTCGAGAACCAGTTCGAGTCGGTTACCGAGTCGACTCTCTGGTGGACTCCCGCGTTCGAGAGGAAGATCGACGCCATGCTCCGATCCGTCGTCGACTGGAGCGATGGGTCCCTGACGGAGATTCGTCTCAGACACTGCTCCGATCGGTCTCTGGCCTTCGTTGCTGAGAGGTATGTATGTGGTGTTTATGATTAGGGGTTTGTGTTTGATCAATTTTTTTTTATTTCATTAATCGTAGGGTGTAGGGTGTAGGGTGTAGGGGGGGTTAGGTTTTGTGGTGTTGATTTTTGTGTGGGTAATTGAAGGAATTGAATGGTGGATCACGTTTGTGCTGTTGATTATTACTCTGTACGTAACTTCCGGAATTGGCTTGTTTTGTTTATTTTTGTGTAGGCAGTTGCTGGAATTGTATGGTGTTAGGTTTGGTTCTTTGAGGTTGATTGTTGTGTCATTTGTGACAAGATTAGGGTAGGACTGGTTGAAAATGGGTTTTGCCCCGAAGCTCAGTTTGGTTGCTAAGAGAAGTGTTGGAAAAAAAAAAAAATGAATCTTTACTCTTTAAGGTTTTTTTTTTTTTTTTTTTTCTTATTATTATTATTATCTCATTTTAGGCAATTTTGAGTAAAAGTCAGGTGGTTTTGTCATGGAAGTTAGCATTTTTGCTGAGAGGTTACAAGAGGTTTGTATAAATATTAAATAGGAGAAGCCAGAAGAGGAGGGAACGCACAGAAAACTGAAAACACTCATCTTCTTACACATTTTTTCATTTTTTATTCACTTTTGTAGCAAAAAATCCAGAACGTTTGCTCCTTCTAGTCAAAGGCATGTGCACCCCTTTGTTCTTCTGTAACTGTTCAGGATTCGGAGTGAAACAATAATTTCCTTCGTGGTATTTTTGTTTGTGTCATTTAATAGCATTGCAAAGTTCACTTGATTGGCATGCTTGCACAATTACATATTAGGAGAAACAAAATGATAGAATGGGCTTGGTCTAATTGCATTTTCAGGTTTGAAAATTTTCTTTTCATTGTTGTAATGTTGTGTGTAATATTGATTTTGAATGATGAAATTGGGTTTTGCAGCAATTTGATTTCAGGTTTGAATTTTTGCTGTAAATATAAGGTTTAGTATTTGAATGATGAGAATATGAGATTGGGTTTTGGCCTAAATGCATTTGCAGGTTTGAATTTGTGTTGTGGGTTGTTATTTGGACTAGGGTTTAGATGATGAGATTGGTTTTTCCCTAATTGTATATGTCAGGTTTGAATTTATTTATTTTTTGCGTGGATTGTTATAAGGACTAGGGTTGAATAAAAGAGATTGGGTTTTGCCCTAATTGCATGTTTCAGGGTTGAATTTTTGCAGTGGATTGTTGTAATGGTTTGAATGATGAGGTTGGATTTTGCTCTAATTTCATTTTTCCAGTTTTAATTGTTGCCATGGGTTGTTGTATAGTGATGAAATTTGTTTTGGGCTAATTGTATTTTCAGTTTTGAACTTATCAGTAATTGAATGTTCTTTGGAAAGACTTGGAATGAAATTGTTTTCTTTTTGTTCTGATTGCACTCAGTTCAGAAAATTTGCTATTGATTATTGTCTGGTATGGTTAAAGTTTGAATGATGGGACTGGGGTTTGTTCTAATTGCTTATTTCAGGTTTGAATTTTAGTCTGTTATATGTTATTACTATGGTTTGAATAATGGGACTGGGTTTTGATCTAATTCCATATCTTTGCCATTGATTGTTGTATGGTGGTGTTAGGGTTTGAATTATGGTACTGGTTGTTGCGAATATTGCATTTTCAGATTTGAAATTGTATATGTGGAGGTTGGAACAATGTAATTGGATTCATTCCTTTTTGCATCATTAGTTGTGAATCTTTGCCATTAATTTTTGTTGATTGGTTAGGGTTTAATTCACAAAAATGAATTTTGCACTACTTGCATTTTCAGGTGCCCAAGCCTCGAGGTTCTTTCAATTAAGAGCTGTCCTAATGTTACTGATGCATCCATGGCTCAGATAGCTTTTCGTTGCCCCCAGGTTAGGGAACTTGACATCAGTTACTGTTATGAAATATCTCATGAATCTCTGGTATCTATCGGAAGGAATTGCCCGAACCTCAAGATTCTGAAGCGAAACTTTATGAATTGGTTAGATCCTTCCCAGCACATAGGAGTTGTCCCTAATGAGTATTTAAATGCTTGCCCTCAAGATGGGGATTCAGAAGCTGCTGCGATTGGAAAATCTATGCCTCATCTGGAACACCTTGAACTTAAGTTTTCCAAGCTTTCAGCTAAAGGCCTTGCCTTTATTTCTGAAGGGTGTCTGAACCTAGAGTATCTGGACTTATCTGGGTGTGCAAACTTGACTGGTCGGGATATTGCCAATGCATCATCGAATCTGAAAAATTTGAAGAACTTTGTAAAGCCCGAGCTGTACATCCCCAGGTCAGTATTTCACACTGAAAGATATGGCCATTGGAGGTTGTATGATGAGCGATTCCAAACTGATGTTTTCAGAATTTGATCAGTTAAAACAAAGAAATAAAATCCCTGGTTGGTCTGCCAAATGATTGTTATTGATTGACCAATTCTAGGAAAATACCATTTTTGCTGGTTTATAGATACTGCTATTGTTTCTGTTTTGTTCTTTATAAGTACTTCATTGCTGTATCAAAGAAGTATTCTTTCATGTTTGCTTGTATGATAGATTGGGGTTTACCAGATTTATTCTTCTCACATATTTTGTAGATTGTTTCTTTTTGGTCTTTTACAGTTTCTTTATTGTATATTGGCTACCCTGCTTCAAACTATTTTATGACTTGAATTTTGCCCTTTTTTTTCAAATGTTTTTGCTTAAACATCTTTTGTTTCAATTTTGTTAATTCTAAAGGGTTATTAGGTTTAGTTTTGTTGAATAATTCATTGTACACAATATTTTTACATGCTAACAATTATCCTATGCAACTAAGGTGTGCTACGCTCAAAGAACCATATTATTCAAACTTTATATCGGGCTCCAAATATATATATTCTTAAGAAGGCTATACTATCAATAGACTTGATCCATTAAGGTCTGAACCTTAAATTAATTTAAGGTCTACTCACCATTTCTCACAAAATCTATGGTATTTTGAAAAACAAACCGTTGGATTAGATAATCTTTTTAGGTATGTTATGTCTGTCAAAAATCACGGTGCTCCGACAATCGGTTTTCAAAATACAATTCGTAAAACACTTTACAGTATTTACTGTTAGATGTTGTAACAATTGTTTAATAGTTTTTATTTTGAATATCGATCGTTGGATCACTGTGATTTTTACCAGACGTGACATACATAAAAAAAGATTATCTAATCCAATGGTTGGTTTTCAAAATAGCTATCCCGGTGAAAAATGAAAAATGGACCTTAAAAGAACTAAGTTCCGGAACTGACCTTAATGGATCATTTCTTATGCAATCAATGTAAAACCTAATTACATAAAATATTTTTACATTCATAGAACGTGCTTTGTATTATATGGTTTGCTTATGACATCAATTACCATGTCATTTCCCGAAACAAGATATCAATTTACTTACAATTTATATATGGCATAAGGTGTCTTCATTTATTTATTTATTTTTGGTAGAACAACACATAATAAAACACACATTAGACGTAAGTACGGACACTTTTACATGCATAAGTTTCATATTCCCAATACATAACTTTTACTCAAATTAATATCATCTTCAAGCGACCCTTATTAAAACGAGTCCGGTTTTGGTGCTCCGGGAAACAAACCAAGCAGGCCTGCTTCAGAACGTGGAGATGACAGCACGTCGGCTTCTAGCCAAAACGCAGGACAATTGCGTCATTTTGGGGCTAACTTGCCCTGTGGGTTGTTGAATTCGCTTGGAAGCTGACGTGCGTGCTGCCATTTCTATGCCTTAAGCAGGCCTGCTTGGTTTGCTTCGTAGAGCACCAAATCTGGACTTAATAGGGCTTGGCATTATATAAACCAACCCAGGAAAAAGTAGAGTAGGCCCCACCCAAAATCTGCATCAAGGATCGCTAGCTGGCGATCCCACTGTTGGGGCACGCAAATGTGCTGGGCCCTCGAACTAGAGCCGTTAGATCAGGCTGCAGCTCTAAGTAGTCGATTGCTGATTTTAGATACTCATCAGCCATCCGTACAATTGCATGGCGAATTTAATCAACGGGGCATGTTAAAGATACATGAATAACTGAATAAATATCTTTCCAAAAGTGCAAATGCAAACAAGCCTTAAGCCTATTGTTAAAGCACGTTTCTAATGATGTATTCATTTCCCTAACCATAACTATTTTGGATAAATGGATGTGCTGTGGATTGCCAAATTAAGATCATATGCCCGAGTATTTAAAACACAAATTAAGTTATGGATGGGTCCAACATTGCTATGAATTTCCAACATTTCCCTAACCATAACTATTTTGGATAAATGGATGTGCTTGAAGATTTGGTTTGGCTAAATCTGCAGGCAGTTTTCCGTACTAGTTGATATTAATTTATAGAATGGGTGATTGATGGAACCCAAACAACAATGACAAGGAAATAAGTAAGATGTGGTTCAAGATGGCTCCACGACTGTACGTCAGTTGGTCTACGTAGACCAAATCTATTCCTCATAAATGATAAAACTACCAAGTTACAGCTATGAATATGAATGTTAATTTCAATGGACCACATCTCGTCCTCTCCAAGGCCCATATCCAACCAACACTATTACTTCCTTGGGCCCCATAATTAATATAGTCCCACCAATCCTTTGATTTTACCTTTTCACTGGGCTGAGTCAATCCCTTGTGTCCACATATAACAAGAATTACAAGTGACCCTGACTTGTGGTGGGCCAAGATTAAGCTATTTATACGCACAAAGTAGCTATATATATATATTAGAAGAGCTCCCATCGAAGATAGTTCTGAACCTGCTGACAATTCGATCATCATCTTTGATTCTGAAATCTCTTTTAATTTTTTTCCTTTCAAGGTTGTAGAAGCCCATTCGCCCTGTATTTAATTTGAAGTTTCTATCCACACGAACTGTAAGTTCAACATCTTGTACTATAAACTTCAATCTAATTTTATATTTATAGTCATTGTTATTAGTATTCTTTATATTGTTATTAATTTAATTGCCCTGGGACTATATGGTTGCTATTTTGGGATTTGGGACACTTTATTTTCTGTGTAATGTGACTAATAGCTTGTAGCGATCGGATTTGAAGTGAGAAGTGCTGTGATGTTGACTGGGTTTTGTCTCCTCTTGGAGTAGACGTTGAGAGGCATAGAATGAGCTTGGATTGATGTTTGGAGCGAGGAAATTTGGGTAGTGAGGAGAGAGACCTTTGGGTTGTGAAGAGAGAGAAAAGAAAATTTTGAGAAAGTGAGGAAAGACTCACACATCAGCTCTTAAGGGGCATTAATGTGGTTTTTTAGTCCCAAAACGATATCCCCATTCGCGTTTTTTGCCTTAACCATTTGATCGGCCATCTTGCTTCTGGGTCGTCCATCTAACGGTGGTGATCCAAAGCCTGATCACCAGCAAATCAGGAAGCTATGTTATCATTTGTTGAGACCATCCCTCTAAATGCATGGGACAGCATTATTACTATGAAATAATCTTGCTGAAATTACATTAGATTAGGCCGTGTAACTACCAATGACTCTTATTATGTTATCATGAAAATTAACTATATACTTTGAAGAAGATGGATGGCCCCTGTTGTGTTTCGTAGAGTTCCAAGTTACCAACAAACATTGCTAGCAGATTAGCTGACAAGTTCAATGCTTCAATGCATTTTACAGTTTAGAAAGATGATAGTATCCTTACAGATTAGAGATACTTTTGAAAAATTGTCTTTACAATAATATCCTGCATCTCTCCCTTTCTAGCAGATGGTGAACCTAAAGGTAAAGGGATCATACACAGTGAAACCGGCGAAGCAAACACCTAATGGCCTCATGAGTTTATCAGAGAGTGATCAAACTGGCGCTGTAACTCACGCACCTACAGTCTACTTTTACAGAGCAGCCAACGAATCACTCGAATCTGCAACAAACACTCTGCGAGATTCTCTGAGCAAGGCATTGGTCATATTCTACCCGCTTGCCGGCCGTTTACACTGGATTGGGAGAAGCCGGCTTGAGCTCGACTGCAATGCCATGGGGGCTCGGATCCTTGAAGCCGAGTCCGAAGCTAAAATCGATGACTTCGGACCTGATTTCGCTCCGACCCCAGAGATTCGAGCTCTTATCCCTTCAATTGACTATAAAACCCCAATCAATGAGTTGCCATTGCTTTTAGCTCAAGTCACCAAGTTCAGCTGCGGCGGCATCAGTCTCGGCTTGGCTATATCTCATGTTGTTGTAGATGGATTTAGCGCGCTTCATTTTGTGGGCGAGTGGGCGAAGATTGCGAGGGGCCAAGATTGTAATAACCCACCGTTTCTTGATCGAACAGTTTTGCAAATAGGGCAAAATTTGGCTCTGCCACGGTTTGATCACCCTGAATTTAGTCCTCCGCCGCTCTTGATTGGCCGAGAAGATGATATAGAGGAGCGGAACAAGGAAACCACTGTCGCCGTGTTAAAGCTGAGCAATGAACAAATTGAGAAGCTGAAATACAAGGCTAATGAGGAGCAGAGTTTCTTCAAGAATAAAGGTCATCCCTATACTAGGTACAGTGCATCTTGCATGACATACTGTGATTGCTTGATATAAATAATGACTGGCTTATTTTTAGAGTAATGCTAGATGGACCAAATTTTAGATCAAAATTTTCAAACCAAATGATGTCTCGGATTAACACAGTCTTGAATTATGTACCTTTTAACTAAAATTTACTTAGTATTTTTCTTATTTTAAATTATTAAGAGCATCTTTCATGGACTTTCATTTAAAGTTGACATTGTCAAATTTGGAAGAAAAAAAAATTATTTACTTTAATGGGTTACCATCCATGCTCCTAAATTTAACAATGGCATCAATGACTTTCATATTTGAAAATATTTTTAAAGATGTTATCTCATTCCAAAGATAAATAAAATTATGGAAGATTCAAGTAATGTGATCCACATCAATTAATGATAAGTAAAATGTATGTCATAGTAGAAAATAATGCATCTGCCTTCTCTTTTTCCCACTAGGTATGAAGCCGTAGCTGGCCATATGTGGAGGTGCGCAAGCAAGGCACGCCGTCACGAAAGCCAGCAGTTAACAAGTCTACGTATTGTCATGAATATTCGAAACCGCATGCAGCCACCATTACCACAATGGTACTTCGGAAATGCACTTTTTAGGACATCGGTGATGATGAATGCCCAGGATTTACTGTCAAAACCATTAGCCTATGTTTCAAGTAGGATACGAGAAGCAGTAGATAAAGGAACAGATGAGTATATAAGATCCTCGTATACTTGTGTGAAAAGCCAAGCAGATGTATCGAAGTTCAGAGATTCTCATACTCTTGGGTGTACCCAATCAGTTTTTTTTGGGAACCCAAATTTTGTGGTCCCAAGTTGGGTGAATCTTCCAGTCTATGGTGCAGATTTTGGGTGGGGAAAGGAGATTCACATGGGTCCTGGAACAATTGAATTTGATGGGAAATGTTATTTACTTCCTGGGCATGATGAAGATGGATCCTTCATTGTTGCACTACGCTTGCAGGTAGAGCACATGGAGGCTTTTAAGAAGTTCTTCTATGAAGATATATAAAAGCAGTGAAGTAATTTTGTACAAGGCTTAATGCTGCAGTTCATGTTGTTGTTCTTAATTTGGTTTGAAAGAACGACAAGGCAATAACTTGAATTTGTCTCAGCTAACCACGACGAGAATGAAGAAAAGCAGTCTCTGAATCCACTCACTCAACAAGGCAGAGACTATATTTTTCTAGGTTAATGAGAAAAGCATAGTTGATTGATGATTGATCTCTGTTTTTCTAGTAGCTTGATGAAATTGTTGGAGTATTCCTAGTCGTTAGGCTAGTGCTCCTTGTTTTTAGGTTTACTTCCAGTTATGTTGAATAATTCCTCCTATAAGTGAGGGACAAGTTTGTTTTTCTGTTCAAGGTAGTCATGCTCCACGATTATAGGCCTGTAAAGTCGTGGGTTGTTATTTCCCTTTTCTATCTCAGTGTAAGGCTATTTAATAGTCACTGCAGTCGTTCAATAAACTATCATTCTCCAAACTAAAGTGTATTCACTAAACTCTCTGTTTTTTCTCTTTGATTCCAACATTTGGTATCAGAGCCTCCTCACGGGGCCTGATCAAAAGCTTGCAATTCCGATACTAGAGTGAAGAAACACAAATATGGCATCCGAGAGTAGTTTTGTGCAACCTGCCATTCCAAGGTTCGATGGTCACTACGACCATTGGAGTATGCTCATGGAGAATTTTCTGCGTTCCAAAGAATATTGGAACATGATGGAGACGGGAATCGCTGCTGCAGCAGAAGTGACAGATCTCAGTGAG
>JAESVK010000748.1:169113-181150 GCA_017140935.1 Hamamelis virginiana
ATCCCACATAAAAATAAAAAATATAAATAAGATTAAAACTTAAATGATTGGAGTCTTTGTAAGAATTTCACGTCAAAAGTAATTTCAAAAGATTTTTCATTAATTAGATAAAAATACCCCTTCTTCCCAACAACTTTCAAATGCACTCTCACTAGCTCCCAACCTAGAGTTTACTACTTTGGACCGCGAGTTGACTACGCCAGAACCCGTAGTTCACTATGTCAGATCACGAGTTCACTACGCCGGAAAAGAGTTTCACTACACCAAATTCGCACTTAACTAAGTCGTAAATGAAGTTAACTATGTTGAAAATACATTTCACTATTCCGGAAAAAAGTGTTTCACAACGTTCCTTTCATTTGAAAAACCTATCGCTTTCAGTTTTTAACTTTTCAAAGTAAAATTAAAAAAAAAAAAATGAAATTCTAACTGTGTAAAGTATTAAATATTTATTTTAAAAGTTGAGGGGTTCATTTTTTTTTTTTTTTAACTATGTCAACTTTTATTAGTAACTGAACATGAACTTTGGTACATGTCTCTCTCTCCCTTTATGAAATAAGGTCTAGGGTTCTATTCCTCATAAATGAGAAGTGACCAATTTGTTATTCTCTTTCCCCATTACAACTAACTGCTAACCCTATTAATGTATTTCACTTGGCGGAAAAAATAAAAATTTAAGTAACTAATTAAAAACATATCAAAACTTTGGCTCTATATATATAATAATAATAATAATAATAATAATAATAAGTAAAAAAAAAAGTGATAACTTATCGAAACGAAAATATCACCATCCCAATTAATGTAGTTGCTTTCATTTTCTTTGGGCTTGTTATTGCAACCCCTCTCAACTATAAGTCCACCCCAACCATTTGTGATTTTTTACCGTTTTATAAAAAAAAAAAAAAAACATTGTTTTTAAGAAAACTAGCCGCATAATCCACTAGAAAACATCATTTTGAACAACTTTTTAGAAGAAAGTTTTTCCAAAATCTACCCATTTAAGTAGACTTTTTGGTATTTTTTACGAAATATTCTGTAAAAATAATAAATGGTCAAAAAGTCTACTTAAATGATAGATTTTGAAAAAACTTTCTTCTACAAAGTTGTTCAAAATGATGTTTTCTAATGGATAGCGCGGCTAGTTTTCTTAAAAATAATGTATTGTTTCATAAAACGGTAAAAAATCACAAATGGTTGGGATGAACTAATAGTTGGGAGGGGTTGCAATAACAATGCCCTTTTCTTTCTTACACGATATCTATAGAGGCAGTTAATTACTCCAAGACCAAAGACAAAACTGCATGAGCCAAACAAAATCTTTGGGCCCGTTTGGATTAGCTAAAACAAGGTTTGAACACAAACTCTAAAGAAATATGGGACTCCCAAAAGTTATTTAAAGCAAAAAAAAAAAAACTAAGACGTACAAACGGACCCTAAGTATACTACCTAATTAATGACAGTGACATCTACTTCTCCTTAGCTCTAATTAATTAATCTTTACAAAAACTGAAAAGACTTGTGTTTTGATTTGATCCTAGTAGATCTTCTGCTCCGGCCAGTGCATGTGAAGAGTGGATTAAGAAGGCATACTTCTCGAATTGTAATTCGTTCAATGAGATAAAATTTGAAAGATAGAAAAAGATCTTCATTAGGCAAACAAGTCTTATTAAAAAACAAAGGCAAGGAATATTCAAAGGCAAGGAATATTCAGTGGCTCAAAATATATAGTTTTTGTTATCTTGATATATGTTGTTCATGTGTTCGATCTCTAATTAACAATTTAGGCACCGTTTGGATTTATTTTTTATAAGTATTAAAATTTTTATAAGAAATTATATATCGCAAATTTTTTTTTTAAAAAACAAATAAGTATTTATAAAAAACAAATCCAAACGGTACCTTAATTTTTTTTTTGGCTAACATGGTTTTAGAGTTTTGATTTTGGGAAGGTCCAAGTTTCGAGCCTCCCCGTTTTATCCCTATTCATTTATTATTTCACATACGTTTATTGGTTCACCAGCTCGCTGATCCTTCACTGCTGACCCAATTAAAAAGATTGCTCTTAAGGTTTCCCCAAAGCGTTCGGATTTGCTAGTGAGCAGCAAATTGCTCACCAGGTGGTGAGCAGCCGCGCGGATGGCGACACCTCAGCAATTTCAGCAATCTAAGGGACCTTGAGCAAAACGTTGTGAAGAGCTGCCGTTTTGAGCCAAACAGAAGTCCACACAACCTATTTAACCCCGTTAACATGACTGAGCATCTAAAATTTTTTTGAAAATTTTGAGATTCAAATCTTTTTCAAGTCCCGCTCAATCACTCATATAAATCCATCTCTCTTCTTACCCAAATTTGTTCCATCTCTCTCTCTCCTCCATCTCTATTTCTTGCTCCATCTCTCTCTCTCTCCTTCATCTCTAAATTTCTGGGTCCATCTCTCCTTCATGCCAAGTTCTTCTTCTTGCTCCATCTCTCTCTTTCTTTTAAAAATATGCATGTGGCTGTTGCTACAGCTTGGTGTGATCGAAATGAAGTGAAACTGAACTGAATTGAAGTGAAATTAGTTGGGGTAGATATATGTTGGATTATGATTGAAGATGAGTACTAAATGTTTGTTCAAATGTCGCAACCAGATTGTAGGTAAGTAAGACATTCAATATGACATCATTCAGCTTTTCACAATCAAGCCGATCGTCGCGCCATTGCCGTTCAAGATCGCTTGCAGAGTTTGCACCGTTGTGTCATTGTGGAATAGTAGCTCCATTGAGAACATCATGGTCGAATGTAAACCTTGGACGAAGATTTTACGGATGTGTTAACTATAGGACGACCAATCGTTGCGGATTCTTCACGTGGCATGATAAGAAGCCATTCACCAAACGATCAATTCAAGTAATATTAGAACTACTGGCTGAGAAAAAGAAACTTCAAAAGCACGTGACAGAGATGCAAGGTCACTTGTATGTATTGGAAAACCAAAATAAAAAGAAAACTTACATCGATGTAAAATGATATATTTTTAAAGTTGTTTTGGTGGTTGTAGTTTATGTTACATTACATGTACTTACATAAATTAATATTATCAATATTATCATGAGTGTTTTGACTAAGTTTGCTGTGGAAAATTTGGTAAGAAATAATCACGGCTCTTATGTAATTATGTTTAGTTTTTACATGCGCTATTACAAGTGAATTTTGAAGGAATATGGTCGACTACGCTTATATCATAGTCGACTAAGGTGCCGCTGGAAATACAAAATGAAGAGGCAACAATACCATAGTCGACTATAGATAAATGATAGTTGATTATTGGCGGGATTCTATATATACCCCATTTACTCAAATCACACATTTCCAAATCCACTGTTCCCATTTCTCACATATTGTCTCCCATAACCTCATGCAAGGTGACTCTCTCTCTATATTTTTCATCTTCCCCATCCAAAATACCCCTAACTCACTCCTCTCTACACCTCACGTTCCATTTTTTTGCCTTATCCACTGCTTTGAACCATTCAAACCCTAAAATTTTGGGTATAATGTCTTCAAGCAACATGGGAAAAGCAAAGCGCCATAGTTCTCCATTAAAGCGCAGCAAGAAATGGTTTGATGAGAGAAAAAGAAGAAATTTGGGTCGGTGAGGAGTGAGAAGAAATTTGGATCGTGAGGAGAGAGAGAAGAAATTTGATTCGTGAGGAGAAAGAGATAGAGAGAATAAATTTGGTTCAAGATGAGAGAGAGGGTAAGTTAGATTTTTTAGGAGGGAGGAGAGAGAAGTTGGCGGGAAACAAAAATTTTCTCAAAAAATTTTAGCTGCTCAATCATGTTAACGAGGTTAAGTGTGTTAAAGGGACTTCCGTTTGGCTCAAAACGATCTCCATGTTCAACGTTTTGCTCTTGGTCCCTTGGATTGTTGAAATTATTGAGGTGTCGCCATCCGAGCGGCTGCTCATCACCTGGTGTGCAATTTGCTGCTCACCAACAAATCTGGACGCTTCCCGAAATTAGGCTTGTCAGCAAGATTCTGATAGATTTATGTATGTATTATTTATTATGAGTAATGATTTTTTCAGTATCTGTTGATTTTATAAAAGTCATCAAACACTTCCATAACCATTAGATCTCTGTCATGGGATAAATCTAATGGCCATAGGAGTGTTTGCAAACTGGATCATTTCACTATTTATTACTATTAATTAAAGAGTATTGCTATACATTGCTACAATATTCAATCGCTACAACTATCACTACAAGAGATCAATAAGGGTAGTTTTGGAAAATCACAAAATGATAGTGCGCTGCATAGCATTTTCCTTAACTAAATAAGTCAAGTCCCTCGTGGTAAGTTCCTTTTCAATATTCTTTTTTTTTATTATTATTCTTTTCTCAATTTCTCTGCTTTATCTCTCTCCCTCGCCGTCCTCCATCAAGTCTGGATCCTCCTCGGACATCTTTCTTTTTCTATTAAGACACAAATATATTCTCACTCTCATGACATGTATTTGGAGCCATATCATCAAAACGTCTCAAAAGCGCTTTTTTTTTTTTTTCCGTTGTGATAAACTGCTTAAATCCATAAACTTTATGCTCATTAGTCTTATTCCTAATGTGAATTGTGAACCCTGTTTCCAAATGAGGAAAAATATAAGGTCAATCATAAGTCATAACCTATATATATATATATATATATACAGGGGCGGAGCCACAGCCAAAGCAAGGGGGGCCATGGCACCCCCCAAGATTTCAAAAGTACCTATTTTATGCCTATGCTATTTTATTTAATATATATTTAATTGTGGTAAAATATCAAAACATACTCTCATGGCACCCCCCATTCATTCCAAACATGCCCTTAAATTTATAGGAGAACCACTTGCAACAACTCTATTGGGAGGAATTTGAGCCCAACAAAGAATATTAATTAATTCTTGAAATATACTTATCATGAATGCAAAAAATCACATTAATCCGATTGTCGGTTTTTGCAATTTTGAAAAAAAATTATAAACAACAATGAAAAAATTGTAAAAAAACCATCACAATCTATTTTTTGAAAAACCGACCGTTTGGATCAATGTGATTTTTTGCATTCATGATATATAAGTGGAGCATCAAATCCAACGATCGATTTTTCAAAATAATTGTTCTAAGTTTGTCATTTGCACTAGGAAGGACAAATAGATAGGACAAAATTAAAAGGGAGGACAAATAGAATTGCCTTAATTATTAGGTGAATTATAAGTCCATTTATTTATTTTTTAGAATTCTAGCCCTTAATTTAAGTTGATATGTCTATGTAGATTTGATTGTTTTTACTTCTTTTGTGAAAGTAGTATTCCAGCCCACATAAATAAGCCCAAAATAGACGCTAATGTCAAATATTTGGTGCAATAGATGTTCAAGTTATCTCCCTTAGCTTAATCTTTGGAAGATGTGTTGTTGAAATTAATAGAATGCATCAATTCAATGTGCAGTGTATTTATCAATCAACGTACGTCACATTCTCATTAATTATTTCCTTGAGTGGAATTGAATAAAAATAACTCTAGTTATTGAAACTAAAGTGTTTTATTTATTTATATATTTCATATATGTATTGGTGATAGTAGGGTTGGGGTGAGTTTCTTTTTTTTTTTTTATGCCAAGCAACGAGGCCAATGTTCAAGCTGTCAGTGCCCGACTAATTAAAAATTCTATTTATGGATTGATTGGATGTTTTAATAATATTAATTTATTTATTTGTGTGTTGTAATTGTTTGATCTAAATAAATATGATAAAAAAGATTATCATAAAAACTATTGAAAGTTAGTGTATCGTTGAAATTGTTTTTTTTTTTTTTAAATTGGCACCCCCTGTTACAAAATCCTGGCTCCGCCCCTGTATATATATATATATATATATATATATATATAAGGATAGGGAAAGAAAAATGACAAGTTAACATTAATAATAGGACCACCATTTTAATTACAGAAACCATATATTCCCCTCTGAATTCTTCTTTATGTTACATATATATATATTTTCAACCCGCAAGCAATTAAAAGCAGAAAATAAGAAGTAATCCCACTGCAACATGCCTAAGTGCTGTTGATAGGAGCGAAGAAGGTCTCACTAGGGAGGAGCTTTCTCCCCTCCTAGGAGGAGTGTTATGAGGTTGGCGGAGGAGATCTGGACCACCACCACCACCACCATAAACTCCGCTTCCTTTTTTCAAACTACTATTAATTATATGAATAATTTCATGCACTCCCTCTTTTGTTCTTCCATTGCCTTTGATATCACGTACCTCTGTATCTGTATATATGAGAAATAAAAAAAATGATTTAATGCTATATGTATGTTATATATTAGCGGCAATCTTATAAGGATGTCTTTATTTTCATTATATCAGGTCACTTGATTTAGACAGTTGAAATTAGTCCAACGACCTTTATGTTAATTAAGCACTAATAAAAAAAAATAAAGACGTCTTTAATTATTAGGTCGCCAGGTATGGACTGTATATATATATTAATTAAGCACTAATTGATGTAAATTTTTATAATTTTGTTGGTGTTGCATGTGTGAAGAAATTAGGAAGCACTTCTTACTCTTATGTTGCTTGTTCTGCACCAAAGGCTTGTAGCCTTCGTCGGCTTTTGGAGGTAAAGTGCTTCCAGAGGCAGAATATGAAAGAGCTTTTGAGCATATGAGGAAGAAGAGCCATACAAATAATTCTCTCTTCATGTTCTTCAATAGTGCTTCTCTTTCTACTTTTTAAGGCAATGCAATATTTACAATAGATCTAAGTCCCAATATATAACAAATTTAAAGTTATGGGCAACCTTAATAATGATAGGTCATTTGTAAGACTAAAATAAAAAATTAAGTTAAATTATTGAGCAATGAATCACCTAAAAAATTCTCGAATCAGAATGTGAAGTTATTCCTTTAGATTGAAGCAACCTAGTTGCGATTAGAAAATTTAAGAAATTATATTCCCAAATAAATAATAAATAATAGAATAATTATCATAATAGTCAAAATAAACAATTTAATTATATATAATAAAATCAAGGGAAAGAGAGATTTCTTGTTGAAATAGCTAGGTTAATATTAGTGGCTTACCTTTCTCTTGCTTTTCATTTCTTGGATACCTCACAATGGACCTTTGGACATTAGATTTTGGTTCCAGTGAGTGCTTGTAAAATCAAGAAAGAATAAGAACAAACAAACTTTTCCTTTCAGAATCATATATATATATATATATAGGGTCACATTCCCCTTACACCCTATTTTGACACTTATGTTTACATCTCGTTTTCAAAACACCACCTATGATAAATATTTTGATGAACCAACCATTGGATTCAATACCTTTCTTATGCATATCATGTATACCAAAAATCATAGTGATTCAACGGTTAGATTTTAATAAATGTCACTATAAAAAACTGTTATGTTTTTAATTAATAAAAAAAATAGTTCTTCATAATGATATTTTTCAAAAACTAACCGTTGGATCACTTCGATTTTTTTTCATACATGACAAACATAATATAAGTATCTAATCTAACGGTTGGTTTCTCAAAATATTCAACCTACAATAGTATTTGAAAATGAGGTATAAACCTAGGTGTCAAAATAGGGTGTAAGGGAAACCTGACCCTAATATATATATATATATATATATATATATATATATATATATAAAAGCAGATTCCTTTTCAGTATTGATTACAAAATTTGTGGAGAAGAAAATCAGAGAATTTTTGTTCTTTTAAATATTCTTGACAATTTTTGTTCCTTTCACATAACTATTTGATTGTTGATTATGAAAGTAATAGAATTTTTAAGAACAGAGTTTAGTAGTGGATAGGATTAAAAGTAGAATTCAAGGATGATTGTCAAAATAACATCAACCATTGCCACGTATGCAAATGTCTTGCTTCTCCATTCTGAATGAAAAGCTGAAGTTATTCTTAATGTGACTTAGGGGAGGGTTAATAGGTCTGATTTATTTTTTCACAATTTTCAAACCAATGTCACAGGATAAAAATTAAATCAACTTAATTCAATTATGTTGATAATAATAAAATTTCCTATAAATACTCTACATAGAGAGAGTAATTATTTTACAAGGACTTTCTTATATGAGGACTTAGCTAGCTTTTTAGTCGATCGGGATTTGTGCTACTCTATTTTTATCCCTCAATCACGTACAATCAATTACTTAAGAGATTAATATTTATGTGACATACCCAAAAATTCCGCTTAATTTAAATCACTATGATCAATTAAACTAAATAAAATTAACTTAATTAACTAACCTTTTAAAAAATATCAAAGATATATTTGAACTATTTTTTCAATTAAACTAATACACACACAATTATCAACTCAAGCAAATTTTACATAAATAACCCAAATTGGGAAAAATTATGGGCTGGGCCTCAGCGCGTTTAGTTAAAGAAATTTATAAGACAATGTTTATTTATATACTTTTATAATTATATAAGGATATTTTGGTCAATCAAAAGATTTTTCCACATTAACACTTTTATATATAGTATAGATATTAACATTGGCCTTACTACCATTAGGCCCCTTTTTTTGTGGGCACTGCATCACCATCCATGATTGATCCATAGCACGCTGTTAAAGCAATTAATTAAACGCAGTTAATTAGACACAGTGAAATGTTCTAGTCATCTATACTCTACTTTAATTAATGGGATTTATACTAATAGGACCCTGATATAAGATGGCTTTACCCAAAAATCCTGATTTAAATATAGTAATTAAAATGATTCAAATATTTATTTTAAAAGACGAATTTGCCCCTAATTAAGAATCCAAAATTTGAAAAATTATCAAATATGGATTTATTCCATATTTAGCGGTTATCTAAATTCCTAAAATCTCGCCGCCAATTCATCAATTTTGAAAATTCAAATTTTGATTTTGCTATCTATACAAGATTTCAAGATAGAAAAATCCTTTTTAAAAAAGAAAGTAAATAAACGTTTATAGCTTCAATTATATAAAAATAAAATAAATATAAATATAAATATACAAAAAATCTTAGAGACAAATTTCATGTATACATTTAATAGGTTTTGGAGATACATGCATATACATGTATAAATGATGTATACATCTATATTTGATGTATACATGATTACTTAATATGCAAAAGCTGTGTATACATTGTGTGGTCTGCTTAAACGATGAGCCTGAGATGATAATTGAACATTAATATCTACATGACGGTATACATGTATACATGTATACATAACGGTATGCATATATAT
This sequence comes from Hamamelis virginiana, assembly GCA_017140935.1. Taxonomy (NCBI): domain Eukaryota; kingdom Viridiplantae; phylum Streptophyta; class Magnoliopsida; order Saxifragales; family Hamamelidaceae; genus Hamamelis; species Hamamelis virginiana. The sequence continues at coordinate 178,411 of JAESVK010000748.1, forward strand.
ATATATATGACGGTATACATGTATACATGTACACACACAATACATACATATATACATTTATATATACCTAGAGCCTTCATTTCATCCTCAACTTCCACCATAGGGCCGGGCTATGTCATCAAGATGCAAATGGTTGGGCTTGAGTGAAAAGAAATCAAATAGTTAACTCAGGAGGGTAGCTCAAATGGTTGGGCTTCGGCGTACCAAGTCCGAGGTCCCCGTTTCGAGTCTTTTGGGCCACCTACCCAAGGTATTTGCCTTGCGTCTTACTCGGTGTCCGTGGTTAGTAGGGTATTGCGGTCACCCGGGGAATTAGTCAAGGTGCGCGTAAGCTGGCCCGGACACCCTCGTCATAAAAAAAAAAAAAGAAATCAAATGGTTTGGCTTTCTTAGTTGATTTTAGTTAAAATAAGGTATAGCAGACTAAAATACTTCTAATTAATCACATTAATCTATAAAATCAACTCATAAAGCCATTCTTACAGGCCGCTTTAATCACAAGAACTGCATAATTAATCAGTCTCCAACTCTCCTTTTCCTAAGAGAAGCTAATTATGCTGCAGATTATCTAGCTAGAGTAGCTTGAATAGGACATACCTAATTTTTTTTTTATATAAATAAAATAAAATTGATTATCTATTTTATTTTATTTTAAGTTTTTTTATAAATATGAACAAATTTTTTTTTTAAATTGCAGTCAAAGACACAATTATTGGCTTCAAGGGCGGATCTAGGATTTTGTTAGTATGGGGGCAATATATATATATATTTTAACTTAATAAAAACCTACTCTTATCCCAAACATACCTAACATTAATAAATAGGCATTATTTTACTTTGCAATATTAAGCATAAATTCCCGAACTTTTTAAAATATTAAAGTAAGGAAATAACTTTAATATTATTTTGCAAATAATATAATGGGGGCAAATTTAAAATTTCTCAAAATTTTAAACTAATTAAAATTATTTTTGAAATTTAAGTGGGGGCACTTGCGCCCCCCTACTGTATCCGTCCCTGATTGCCTTCCCAATCAAAGTTACTTATTATTATTATAGTTTTTATTTTAATACAGACGAGATATATCAATACTCAATAGGGCTAAAAAAAAAAAAAAAAATCAAAGCATTGTCAGAGCTGATAGAGGGCTGATATATCAATACTTATTATTATTTTAGTTATTCACCTGCTGAAACAAGTTGATTTTGCATAGGTAATTAACCATTTTTTTTTTTTGTACTAGCTTTTTCCAAAACCAAGCATTGTCTATTTTAAATTAGATAAAAGTACCTAAAAGCCCCTCAAATCATGTATATATATATATATATATATATATATATATATATGTGTGTGTAACGGATATGGATATCACCAAGTCCATTAGATTTGAAAATATATATATATATATATATATATATTTTTAGCAGTGCTACCAGTCCCATACAACATAACCACATATAAATCTCATCTGACATGTCTTTGTGCCACGTCAGCAACTCAGTAAAAACACTCCCAAACTCAGTGGAAATACTCTCAACTCAATAAAAACACTCCCAACACAGTTAAAAGACATTGAAAATACTAAAAAAATAGATAGTGAAAACACTCACAGTTCAGCAAAAATACTCTCAACACAGTTAAAAGACAGTAAAAACACTTAAAATACTTTGAAAACTCAAAAAAATAAAAAATAAAAACAAACAAACAAACAGTAAAAACACTAAAAAAAACTCACTAAAAACCCAGTGAAAAAGAGGAAAGAGAGAGAGAGAAATATTTTTACTGTCTTTTTTTTTTTTTAACTCAGTGGAAACTCTGATTTGGGGCTTGGGGCTTGGGGCTTGGGTGAGTGTGGATTGGTTACGCAGTTTGGGCTTGTACTTCGTTGTTGTGGTGGTGCTTGTACTGGTCGATGAGTGGCGGCTTCCGATCGATGCTGCTGCTTCTGCTTCTAAATACACCTGAATAATAGCGATGATCCATGGATTCGGATCTTGAGTTGGAGCAACTCATGTTGAGGCTCCGGGACCCGGGATTAACGCCACTGTCAGAGCTGATAGAGAGGCGTAGTCGAAGAATTTGGCCTTGGAAGAACGCTTCATTTGCAGCACACATTTCTGATTCTGTTAAAACAGAACCGCCCCACGAACCGAAATTGAAATCTTGTTCAGTTTGGAGAGATTTGGGTTGTTCTTCTTCGTTTGTTGATTGAATATCTTCGTTTAGTAAACTAACTGGAAGATCGCAGAGTGATAAGGCTTCTTCTTGTTCCTCTAGTATTTCTGAGTTTGAATTTTTTCCTTTTCATCAGCACTGTTTCTTGCCACATCTCTTCAATGCTAAAAGCTAAAGCTAGTCTGGATTGCTTGAGGGGAAAAGAAAACTAATTGTAGCATACAAGCGTCAAATCAAGTAGGACATGGGATGTGGGAACGCGTGTTGGTGGGGGCACATGGATACTCTGTAGAGTTTGATGTTTATACATTTTCTTCACAATGAAATTGCCAAGTAGGACTGGAAACTTTAAATACGGGCAACCTAAAATGAGCATTTTCCTTCTTTTTTTTTAGTCTAAAATGCCCATTTCTTCTCTTTTTTACTATCGTTTCTTTCGTTTCCTTCCCTCCCAATCTCTTGTTCATGGCTGCTGACTCCATTTGCTTCTCTTCTTTTTTTTTTTCTTCTCTCTCCTCTTTCGATATGGCTGCCTTGAACAATTTAAAAATGCTAGTGAGGAGAC